>VZTJ01001560.1:2476423-2518994 GCA_013397795.1 Orthonyx spaldingii | reverse complement strand
ATCTAATTACTGAAATGTCGTCTGCTGCAGACAAAAGAAAAGGGGGGGGGGGAGGAATTAATTGCAATAACAATTCAAGAAGATAAAGTTTTTCTGAATTAGGTCTACACAAGAAGCTAAATTGAGTTGATTAAGTAATTTTGGTTTCATGAACACACTTGATGGAAGTTAGTGGTAATGAATTTTTCAGACCTCAGAGTTTAAAATTGCCAAGGACCAGTGATTAAAAAAAAAAAAAACGGGAACGATAGTTTCATTACAAATTTCAATTTTCTGTCACAAAAGAAAGAGGGGGGGAGTGATATAAAAAAATAATCTGTTGGTCTCTCCTAGATTGGACACATGTACTACTTGGTGTAAAATCAAGAATAATACAACCTCCTCTCCATGCTGGAGAGTGTAACCTCAGTCAGTTGGAGCTGCAGCACCACACAGGAGGCAGAGCCAGGAGGGAAAACACAGATTCCATGTGCTTCCTGCATATGTTCCACCTGGAGCACGCAGCACGAGGCCCTCCTGTCTCTGCAGTGCTTTCAGCAGCTGTCACTCACGGGCTGAGTGGCACATCCATCCTCAGCACCGCGGAGATACGTGACCATACCGTGTGTGTGACACATCAGTTGATGTGGCATTTGGTTTTCTAACCTGCTGGTTTGCAGGTTTGTGTAGCTGGGTTAATATTATAATTACTATTATAATATAATTCTATTAATAATAGCATAATTATAAAAGTTTAATTAACATTATAATGTCATATAATGTTATCAAAGCACAGACAACCCCCAACCCACAACAGCGCCCATCCGCCATTGCTTGCCATCCCCCATTTGTCATGAGCCCTCTCATTTGCAGCATCTGGCAGAGCTGGCTCCTGGTCCAGTGTCTCATTTAGCAGGGATTTCTCTCCTCCTTCTCCTTCCCTGTTCAGTCTGTGCAGAATCTGGAGGGAGAAGCCGTAGACCACATCCCCACCCCATGCTTTCCGTGGAATTGTCCAGTGAGAAGGAGGTTCCAGGCAGGTGTGAGCTACCTGTGTGCAGTGAGGTGTCACTGACGGAATCTCTGGAGTCAAAGGAAATGTCAGAGGGAAATGCTCTTGTTACTCTGCACTGTGCTGCCGTGGAAATGGCTGTGGGCTCCGCCACCAGACCGTGTGTGTGGATCAGACGCTGTTCCCATCATTGCTGCCGCGTCAGTCAGGCTAAAATTTCAAGGAGAAATCAGACGTTGATGCTCCTGTATCACATATCTACCCACGTTTCTTGTCTGACATTTCTCCACCTGTAGCATTTCCCTCAAATTTCAATAGTTTCTTGTAGATTTTGTGCCTCTTGCTGATTTTGGTTATATACGAAATATCCTGATTCTCCTCCTGAACCCAGACCTGGCCTTGGAGAGCCCAATTCAGTTGTCTGAATGTAGACACCCAGCACCATCCTGGTTAGGCTGGGTGTCCACACAGCCCTGGCATGTCCATGTCTGCCAGATGTCCCAGACAAACACCCATTTGTGCTGGATTACTTCATTATCTTAAAAATCCACAGCACCTCAGGCACTGGTGTGAGGCTGAGGAATTTAAATACATTCTGTAACTCCATTATTGCAAGGCACTGAAATAAATCCCCTCCTGAGGTTGGCTGACTTCCTTGGGTCGGCAGGTTTTTAATTCTTCAATATTCTGTTGCCTTAAAAACAGTTGCTTCTGAGGGCTGTCATTTTAAGAGGATATATATCTGGAATTTCATTAAGTACATTTCATTTACGAAATCTTTAGTGACATGCTGGGGAGGGAAAAAAGGGAGATTTAGCAAAGGATTTGGGAGTGCTGTGAGTTTTCTCTTATCAAATCTTTCTAACTGTCCGGGATGTCTTAAAGCTTCCCAGTTGTAGAAGAAAGGATCACAACACAGAGAAGAGCCAGTTAAAATCAGAGAATGGTTGAAAGGTTTCACAAAGTTTTCTTGAGCATGGTGGAGTTTTTCATACTGCTCAGCATAGTGCAGTAACAGGTTTTAATTGCTAAAAAATAAAAAAGGAGAAATAATATTGTTTTCTTTCCTGAATGTACAAGTATAGAGTGACTCCATCTTTTCTTTGACCCAATATCCTCCTGTTTCTCACTACATTTCTCTGCTGCATTACACAGAAAATGTTGCAAACAAAATTTCAGCAAGAAGCCTGTTTTTCACGGCCAGGCTGATTAATTACACAGCATTTAAGTTAGTCTTTTCTGTGCTCTGAGTTACTGTAAACAGGCAGGCGTTTCTCTAGAATGCCAAATTCTCACCTAGGTGAAAGTGGCAGGGAGTGGGACTAAGTGACCTTTAAAGGTCCCTTCCAACACGAACCATTCTGTAATTCTGAGATTTTAGGGACTCCGTCCTGTCCTGTAGAAACCCTGACATAAATTTCCTATGAGTGCAAGTTCTCACCCCACTGACAGATTATATTTTAAGCATCAGTAAGGACATAAAAAATTGGCCGTTGTGACACCAGTGCAGAAGATCATGTCTTCAAACCACAGAATGAACCACACTTTTAGAATAAAACACCTGCTTTAGTGGCTTTCTCCTACAAGAGTGCTCTGCCCAGTCAGGAACCCTTTTTATGGCCTGACCAGAGGATCGTCCAGTGCCTGATGATGGAGTTCAAATCAACTCGTTAAAAAAACCCAAAAAATGCCTGTGTGCTAATTCTGAGACTAATCTGGAAATAACAGATTTCAATTGCAATGTAGAGAAGGTTTGAGCAGGAGTCAGTGTGCAGATGGGCTGAGCTGTGCTGCACAGGAAACTTGTTAAAAGTCTCAATACCAGGATTATAGCATATGTAAAAAATCAGGTTCAGTACTCTCAAAATTCTTCCTTTCCCAAATACCCATCTTGAGATCCCAGAGGCACATGAGCAGCTTTTATATGCCTTAAAATCTGAAAAAATTAAATTAAGAACTCATTATGAGGAATGGGCAGTTAATAAGAAAATCCTAAACCAGACTTATCAGCTTAAGGCCCTTCTTTATGAAACTTTATTACAGGTGCCTGAATTGAAACATCCCCTTCTAGACACATTTCACCAAGAGATACAGAGCCAGACCTGTGGAGTATGTTTTGCTCGCTTGGGAGCTGAGCTCTCTCACACAATTTTTACTGCTCTGGTTCCATGTAAATCAGGAAAAACATGTTTTCAAAGTGTTGTTCGAAGCAGCGTGGTTATTTGCTGCTTTGCAGTTTGCAGAAGGAGAAGGAAATGCGAGGCCTGACGTGCCAACAAATGAATTAATTGCATCCACTTTTAGGGAGCCGATTATTTTAGAGAGGAGAAGTACCTTGGAGAGCTCTCCCGTGCCGTGGTGGGGGATGCAGGGGAACTGCTTTGGCAATTCGAGGTCAGGACATCCAAACTGGTGTCCTTTGGGGTGGTGGAGCATCCCAGCTGGTTGTTCTTTTGCCCTGTTTTTCCCCAGCCCATGCAAACTTGTTTGGGTTCCCCAGTGGCATCCAGAGCCTGGGAAGGGCAGTGCTGTGATCCAGCTCATCCCAGTTCCCTGCCGGCCTCCCCGGCCGGGGCTTCTCTGGGAGCTCAGCGAGGATCACGGGGCTCTGTGGCAATGCACTGGGGAGATCGATAGGCTAATCCAGGCTGACCTGATGGATTTATCAAGTAACACATGAATTAATGATGTTCTCAGGATTCTGCCCCAGCGCAGGGCACGGCTCCAGCCCGTTCTGCAACTGCCTCGGGAGACAGGCAAGTCACTTCAGCCCTTGGTTCTGCAGCTGAAGGGAAGCATAGGGCTGTCAAGCACTGTAAAGCCATGATGTATCTGTGCAGAAATGTTCTGTTATATAAATGTATGTATATAAGGGGTTTTTTTAAGAATGAGGCTTTGTAGGCAGTTCCAGCTGTTTTAAAATCTATGTCTCTATTTAAAAGAGAGCATTACTAATTACACCTGACAATCAAATAGTCTGCAGAAAAGTAGCAGCCACCTTTTCCTGCTGTTCATTCCGTAGGCAAGAAACAAAGGTATGTTAGACAAGAGAGCAAATGAAATGTTCAAAGGATCCTTGTCTAAAACTGGAAAATAAAAGGCTGCGCTATCAGATCAGAATTTTAATGTATATTGTTTCCACTGGCTCCTGACATAAAATCTTTCATTGTTGGGTATAACCATTGTTAAAGGTCACTGTTGCAAAGGCTACATCATTTAGGCGAGATGAGATCCCATTTTGGATAAATTCACAATTTTAGTTCCTAACAAGGAGATAGTATCAGGATTTGAATGTACAGGAGTGTCGGTTTACGGATTAAAGGCTTTTGTGTTCTGGAAACCACACTATGCCAGATTTCATGAGTTTCAGTGAGATGTGCAAGTCCCCAAAGTCAAGTAGGTTGATTAAAGTGGTTCTTTATAGCCTTTGAAACAGAGATAAAGTACAACTTTCCTACACGGGGTTAATGTAGAATTTTTTTTTTTCTTGACAAGGCTATATGCCTTCCAAGGACATAATTTTAGTCTCTTTTTAAACCTTTCATATGAACATTGTAAAAAGCCCCTTTGTGTTGTAATGCATTTTTATAAAATATCTAAATTTCTATGCAAACTTCAAACCTCATTTCTTAAGATGTATTTATTTGGAAATGGTTCTCTTGCAGCAGAATGGTGTCTTGTGTCATCATTTCTGCAGCATCTTTTCACGCTATCAAAAGAATGTAACATCTGATAATGAAAAAAGAATTAGTGCTCTTTGTTAGACATGCAAACTACTTTTTTTTTTCAATATCCTTTTACTATTATGTGCTCCGAACTCCTGGCAAGTACTCAAAGAGTCTTTGAACCAAGGTGAAACCTACACGTTCCTTCTTCACACCAGAGTCTGGAGTGAGAGGGTTTTCTTTTGCTGCCTCTGAAAGAGAGAGGGTATTGCTTTATTCTCCTCTGTTCCAGCTTTGTCTTCACATTCAAAGAGTAAAACTTGTATATTGATCCGGAATTAGTCATTACTTGAGATTTTGAAAAAACAACAGCAGTAAAGACAAAGTGTAAAGCCAGAGCTGTCACCTGGGGCAGGAACATGACAGAGGTTGTCTGTGCTGCAGCCTGAGATCAGCTTCAGAAGTGCCAAACTTTAAGGCTTGCTGTTGTTTTTCAAACTCACCCAAAGAAAACGAAACCAGCACACAGAGACTACTCTCAGCATCACTCAAGCTTCCTGCACACACTCCCTGTGAACAGGTGGGTGCCTGGGCTCCTCCACACCTTGCACAGAGCTGAGAGGGCTCCTCTGCAGGCAGGTGAGGTGTTTCAAAGGCACAAACTGCTGAGGACAAAGGCAGAACTTCCAAAGCATCTTTTAAAAGCTGGTGAGATCATTGTCACGCACTTCCTTGGCTGGGCTGAGCAAGGCTGACTCCTGCCTGGCCACGACAAGGAAGTGCCTGCAGCCTGGGCTGTTCCTTTGTGAATGAGCTGGGTATGAATGCATCCATGGATGGAGTGTGGAGTAGATGCACGTGGATGTGAAGCTGAAGAAGGGATGCTGCAGTGCAGGGGATGTTGGAAAAACAACAGCCAAGAGGTTTATGGAGGAGCTGCTGGCTGGTGTAATGCAGAGCAGCCTCAAAAAGGAGTGAGGAGATCGGTGGTCATCGCTCGAGACCTCACCGGAGTGAGTAGTTTAATAAAACCAGAAATGAACATCTCAAAGCCTGACTTGCAAAATAAGTTTGACTTTTTTGTGGGGGTTTTGTGGGGATTTGGGCAAGTTTGTGGTGTCTGCTGCACACAGTGAAGGGAGACCCTGGCAGTGCCTGTGTGACTGGCACAGCAGCTGAGAGCCGGGGCTGAGCCACACGGAGGGGCTGGGATAACTCGGCCCCAGCACAGCCATCCCTACAGCAAACAATATTGGAAATTAAAGGTCACAGAATTGATAGTAAGGCTTAAGAAAACAGCAATTAGTCTGCTAGGAAGAAAAGCTAAATTACCAGTAGTAGGAGTAGGGGGGAAAAAAAAAGAGCGTTATTGATCTAAATATCAGTTTGGCAGATGCGCAGAGTACAGTCTAGAGGTTTTTTACACCTCTGGGCTTATTCAACCCCCACAATAAAAAATGCAGCCCTATAAAGATGGAATAAGAAGCAATCAATTAGGATGGCATTTGCTTGTTTCCGTGCTGCAGTTGGACAGGCACATCACAATTAATGATTTATTAGGAGATTTTCATCTTTTTCCCCCCCCATTTTACACAGATTGCTGCAACCAGACTGCAGTTGTTTATTAATTTGCCTGCTTTTCAAGCATCTTTGTTAAATATCATGCAGAAAAGGTAAACCCTTGCCTGGGATGCCCTGGAGCGTGAGGAGCTGTGGGTTTTATTCAGGCTGGGTGCTTGCTCCCACAGTTTTCGTGGGCCAGTGCAGCCCCTGAGTGCTGGGCTCCCTGGCTGCACCTCACCTCGTCTCAGACCCTCATGGGGCAGGCTGGCAGCAGGAACTGGGGAGGGATGGGATCCCCACCACCATATGCACTCACTCTCATTTCAGTTTCTCCCAGCCTAAGGGACTTAGGGAGAAGATTCAGCACTTTGCAGCAGTCATAGCTGTCAGGGGAAGGGCTCAGAGTCTAATAAGAGGACTGAGATGCCCTTATTCTTCTGTGTTAATCCATAGCTATAGGTCATGAAACACTATTTCTCCAGGCAATTCAGCCTTCATAAACCACTGCTGCCTGGAACAAATATTGTGTCATCATTAGTGAATGTTGGAGACAACAGAAAGATCTTTCCTACAGACATTCCTGTGAACAAGTCTTTGCCCTCACAGCTTTTTAGCAAAACCAGCTAGGGAAAGAAGCAAGAACATTGGAAAAAAGGAATTCCCTTTAGAAGGAGAGCTGAATAATTATCTTTGTGTTCATCTGTCTCAATCCCACACCTCCCTAGGAGTGGCTGCAGTAGCTAATTGGTTTTATTCAGCTGTGCATGGCTTCACTGCCCAGACTCCAGATTTATTGCACAAAGTCAGATCATGGTGTGAATTCATCATTTGTCCACCCATCAATCCCTTTCTCCTCCAGAATTATATTTGTCTGCGTGTTTATGTGCTGTCAGGTCCAAATGAGATGAAAGACAAATTCTGGGATTAACCAATTTTAGTACCAGCCCAAAAATCAGAATGAATTATTTCCTCTTCAGCAAGGCATGATTTCAGAGAGGCCAGCTCCAGAGGAGTGGGAGAAGGACTTTTGCCAGCACAGCCTTCTCTGGGAAAGGAAGAAAAAAAGACCCTACAGAATTTAGGATTTAAAAACATGCCAGTTTCAGAACGAATCCTTATCTGAGAAGGGAAGCGAAGTGTGTAACAATCAGCCATAGAAATCCTTGTGAATGGTCTTTAAAAAAAACACTCTGGAAATTAAGGACTTCAAATGTAGCAATTGAAAGTGAAGCTAAATGAAATTCAGGGGAATATGAGTAAATGCTACAGGTATAGGTCAAGCACTGCTTTATCAATCTTGTGTTTACTCCAGCAGCTCCTCCGTTGCCCATTGTTTTACCTTGTTGGAATAGATATGCTTCTCTTTATTTGAAAATCAATTGTAATCTTATGAAAGAGAACTTACAGCAGAGGGAATGCTGGAAAGCAGCATAGTGAAAGATGTTCATTATCCTGAATTACTCCAGGGTAGGGAGGGAATGACATTAAAGAAGTGTGGGTAGCTTTGAGCTGCCATCCTTCCTTTAGCAGGTGTAATTTAATGTCATTACTTAATTTTATTAAAGGTAAAGACAATTGTGGACAATACACATTACAGCATTTACCTATAATAATGGTAGTGGGGGAGTGTGAGAGGGAGGAAAGGCAGACTCCAGTGTGAATTCCCAGTAGCTGCAGATCTGTAGCTGATGAAAATTATTCTTTTCTTCGTGGCACATCTCTCCAAGATTTGCTTCTTACCCTGAATAGCTTTGGATGGCTCCTTTGATTCCAGTGAAGGTGCTCTGTTCTCATCAGAAAAATACTTCACTTCATAAGCACAGTAGGCAATATCCACTCTCAGTGCTACTTAGGATTGATAATTTCCTAACTGTACCTAGCAGAGGTCAACAGCAAGTGGATGAACTCCTGGCTTGCCCAGGATGTGCCAAGCATTGTGGTATTTACCCCAACAGAAAAACTTTACAGGCTGCTGTGATCTTCCTCCTGACTTTATATTGGCATGTGCTTCTGTATTTATATTTTTTAATATAACCTCACATTTTAAAATGTGTAATCTCTATCACTGTGTGCTGAAAACAGATGTTGTGATGGCTGCTAGAGGTGCTGCTGTAGTCTGCTGTGTGGGACTTTTCCATGTAACCCAAACTCGTTGGCAGCACCTGGGTCATGACCTTCTGAAGGTGTTCAGGGATCATACAGGACTGGCCCTCTTAAATGGGTTGAATGCAGCTGATGGTTTGTTCTTGATGACTTAATTCTGTTTGGTTCTGCATGGCATAAGCCTGGGAGTGACAGACAAAATCTGTGGTCCTGAGCTGAAGATTTGAGATGATTTCAGAGTGTTTAACTCCTTTGGAATTACAATATGATACCTTGCTGTCAGCAGTGCAGCCTAAAAGAGTCTGGGGGCTCATCAGCTTGTCACTGCTGCTGTGCCATACAACATTAATTTAATGTAATGGGCAGTAACTAGTGTGGATTTAGGAAGAGATGATCCTGTTTAACTAATCTCCTTCAGTTCAGACAAGGTTGATAGTAGAGTGTACATATGACATAATCTAATGGATTTTTCAAGAGGCTTTTGATAAATTTCCATATATTTCCTTTGCTTAAGCTGTGTGCCGCAGAGACTCCAAATTGGGCAAGAGAATGGATAAAGAACAAGTGAAATCAGGGGAAATAAAGAGAAAAGAAGAGCTGTAGCATGTAGTGGAATAAGAATTATCCTGCAGCTTCCCACTGTTCTTCCCCACCACTCAGCATGGCTGGAAAGAGATGCCATCTGCATTCACTAATGAAAACTTGTTTAGGACAGGTGCATAGCAGAAAAGAGGGCAAGATGCCATTCAGGATACCACTAAAGGGCAAATTTAAATTTACATTAGCATAAGGCAGATTGAATATTTTTGCTGTCAGCGGTGAAATAATATATACTAAATATAAGCATCTGTAACGGAGAGGTGCCAGTGGATGGGGATGGGTTAGGAGGGGAAATGGATTCTTGTGCTAACAAAGGAATGATTTATTATCATTTACACAACCTGGCATTTGTGCACACCAAAGGCCAGATTTTAGAAGTGCTCTGCTCCTGCAGTTTGGGGCCAGGATTTCAGCTGTGGACTCCGAGCCAGCCGCTCCCGGCGTTTCCCCAGTGTTTAATTTGCCATATGTCAATCAGAGTGTTGATTTGCAAGTGCTGCTAATAGGCAATGCTGAGACATGAGGACAGTTGAAAATTTGGGAATGTGTCTTACTGGCAGCTTTTGAGCCCCAAACACTGGAAGTATTCACAGGCCAGGATCCCTGACCAGCCATGTGATAAATCAGGGACTGGAAAGCAGAAAAGAATGCAGTTAATGTGTCAGGGTGTGCCTGAACGGGACATGCTCCATGGAAATCAGTGCTAAATGAGAGAATTAAGCACCAGGAAAGGCTGTGGCAAAATCACAAGAAACACTTCAAATAATGAGACAAAATCAAATCAAGGGCAAGAAAGAAATAAAATGAAGTAAAATCACTGAAGGAGCAGTAAAATGCCATCACTGAAATCTGAGTGAGGCAAAATACCTTGGGATAAATGGAGATAGTCATCCTAAAAAATTCAGACATTTTAGTCTGCCATTTTCCCCTGCTGTTGACAATTAACTCTCTGGTTGCTGTAACTGAGCAAGAATATCAGGAATGGTTTTTTTTATTTCCTTGGAGCATTTGCTGAATCTTATGCAGTGGCTATGTCATACTGGGTTTTTTCTCCTTTGGGCTGAGAGGTGAAGTTAGGCTTTGGGAAAATACTGAAAGGAAAAACCTAGGAAAACCAGAATTGAGAAGGAGATGTGTTGCTCATTACAAATAACTCCGTGGGACTGGTTTCCCAGTGGGCATGGTGATGTTGGGGAGAGGGGAGGGAAGTGTGAGGATGGACAGAAAGCTCCCGCCATGACCACTCCTGTCTTTCTTTGGCAGTATTCAGGAGAAGTGCCTGAGAACAGGGTGGAGGTTGTGGTGGCAAACCTGACGGTGATGGACCGGGACCAGCCCCACTCTCCCAACTGGAACGCGATCTACCGCATCATCAGCGGGGACCCGTCCGGCCACTTCACCATCCGCACCGACCCCGTCACCAATGAGGGCATGGTCACCGTGGTGAAGGTAAGGGGGAAGCCAGAGCACACCGTGTGTGTCACCCTTGCAGCCACCTTCGGCTGCAGGGATTGATTGCCAGGAGTCGTTCCATGCCTCCTCCACCTGGAAATACGAGTGCTGTTGTTTCCCAGCTCAGACCAGCCCACCATGAGCTTTCAAAAAGCCTCACGTGCTGAAGGGTATTCTCAGCACCCAAGACTGACCTCCACCTCCTGCTTCTCCTTGGCTCTTTGAGCTCTGTAAGAGGGAATGGGCCTGGGCTGGTCAGCCCTGCCCTTCTTGAGCCAGAAAAGCTCCTGTTTGCTCTGAATTCAGGTAGTGTTTCACTGCCTGGGTCAGTCAAGTGTAAGCAGGGAGTGCAGGAGAGATCTCAGGAGGAGGGAATTCTCTGGTAACAGAAGGGAAGGAAATTTTCCCTTTCATTGAGTTGCTTGGCAGGAAAACGGCTGGAGAAACTTTCCTTTTCCTATTATGTGATAAACACACAGTGTAGGACAGATCTTCAGCTCCGGACAGCTCCACTCAAGTGAAAGCCACCCCCCAGGTTGGACCAGCAGAGGATCTTGTCTAAAGACTCCAAGAAATAAGACCATAAATATCCACCATCCCTTCTTCCTTCCATGTGCTGGGAGAGCTGGAAGCCTGAAGATTCCTGCAGCAAGTATCAAACTGTGTTTACTTCCTTGCCTCCAAAGAGCATGACTTCATCTTCATTGGAGCATTCACTTCTCTTTTGGTTTTGAGGCCAGTGAGTGTTTCTGCAGTCATTACACACAGCCAGAACATCACTGGACCCCTTCAGCATTCACTGGAGCTCTTCCCAGATACGATGCCTGTGGATACTCCCTCTGACTACAGAAAACAGTGAAGACATCACACATTGGCTAGTGAGATGTGTAGGAGCTGCACAACACACACCACGCACAGGATTAATACCTGCTGGGGCGGATAAAGCCAGCACCTTCTGATAAGTCTGGCCTTCCCTTAGAAAAAGTTTTAATCAACAACATAGGTAGAAATACTGATGTTTAAAGAGCAGCATGATTCAAGAATAGCTCTGTGTTGAGCACTGTTTCCTTGTTATTAGCTAAACAAGTTGCAGTCATTCCTAATGTGCACAGTTTGGGTATTAGGAAAAAAGACATCAGTGAAATGCCAGTGAGGTCACGGTGGCAAGAACGTGTGAGCCTGTCCTGTTCCCTGATCCTTGGGCTATGTGTGTGTGTCTGCAGATGCTGCTCTGCTGGAACTTCAAGCGAGACATCATCTTACCTGCCAGATGGTATTTCAGCAGGGTCCTCTTATTTATCACTTTTTGTTGCTCTGTGATGATAGTTGACAGCCTTACCTGGTGCAACATTATGAAATCCCTTCAAGTTTAGACACATGTATGTGGTTGCATGGATGTATACACATATCCATACCTGTATATTTTCTGCTTAAATAGAAAACATTCAACAAAGTAAAATGCAGAAATTTAACTTCCACTGTCATCAGCAGTCAGTCTGAAATCAAAATGCCGAAGTTTTCACTGCAAGCAAGGGAGGACCCCTTATTTTTAATCTAGCAAAGTGTCAGGACTGCAGTTTAAAGGCACATCAAAATGAACAACAGGGGATTTGCATGATCAACACTGCTGCACAAGGACTTGTGCATAATGAACCATCCCTTATTCACAACTGGCAGGCAGAAAGCAGGGCAGATCTGTCAAGATACCATTGATGCTGCTGTTGATTTTCCACTGCTGTGTAACCCACAGTGATCACAAAGCAGAGAACCACATGAAAATCCAATCTCGTCAAGCTGAGCTCAGAGCTTGAAATTGCATTGGATGTCTTTACTACATCAACTCACCTGATCCTCCTGGGCACCAGGGTTCCCTACCCCTATCAGGCTGAGAGGCTTTTTGGTGTATTTTCAGCAAGGAGAATGAGTGAAATTGCTTGTGATTAAATTTTCATGGCGAAGAAGGGAAGACTCTTAGGATTCCACCTTCTTCTTTGAAATATTTTGTTCTCAGTTAATAAGTGAATGTGCTTAAAGATTTGGGGGATGTGCTCTCATCAGACTGGGTGGCCAGTCAGAGCTTGTTCTTTGCGGTGTGGGAGCAGTCTCTTGCTGGTTTGATCACTGATGTGGGTTGAAAACACAGGTAAAAAGTTAAATCAGGTAATGAACCATTTATTTACAGACCCTACATGGCTGGATTTTCACGTGGCTCTTCAAAGCTGCTTATACCTAACTCCTACTGCAAGCAAAGGAGTCACAGCAACAGTACCGGGAGGGGGGCTCTGTGCAGAATCCCATCACTTCACCAGCATTTTAGGGGCCTGAAATGGAGGGCCAGAAGTCCTGCCAAGCCAAATTTCCCTCTGGAGTTCAGATTATGCTCATGGGGGCCATTTTGCAGCTGCCCTCAGCAAAACCCCATTTGTAGCTCCAGTCTGATCACCACAAGTATAACATTTCCCTTTTCTGTTCCTGCCTTTCCAAACCATTTCCATAACTGTGCAAGACCCTAATCTTCAAAGAAAGCCTTGATCAAGGGGAGAGAGAAACTTCCCACTCAGATGAGACACCGCAGAGTCTCAAGACAATCTCCCAGAGCAGCAGTGGCTGCCCTGTGGCAGCCAGCTAAGTAAAATGTTATTATAAACTCTGCATGGATCAGAGCTGTGAATTTATAATGGAGATGCTGCTGAAGCTTCAGTTGTTATTTGCCTCAACTATAACACCAGGCAAATTTGTTCACTTCAGTTAAAAGTACCTCGAGACAGGAGGACACGTGGCAAGCCCGGCATCGCTCTGCTGTACCCAGGTGGGAGGGGCTCGTGAGGGAGGAGGATGTGCAGCATCTCCAGGGGGATATTTCACAGCCAGATCAGACACCACACATCCAGCAAGGAGTATCTGCAAAAGTGCTGCTTTTTAATCTTGAGTGTTTCTTGGACATGAAAGTGAAAAGTAGGCAACAATCCCACACGTCCTTGTCCCAAATGTAGTGGCTCTCTGGGCCTTTTCAGGAGCCTGCTGTCATGGAATCAAAGAATCATTTTCGTTGGAAAGTACCTCTAGGATCATCAAGTCCAACTGTTAACCTAGCAATGCCAAGTCCACCATGTCCCTAAAACCATGTCAAACCACCAATATACAGCATTTTCAGTGAGAGGCAGGGAGGTAGAAGAGGTGAGTGTGGTGTGATGAGCACAGGGTGCTCTGTGCACCATTATCCTCAGAGGGAGGCACTTTCAGGGAGCAGAGGTATGAACTGTTCTCATATAAATTGCTTATTAAGGTGTGGAAGAAGTTCTGCCTTAGGGCTGGACAGGGTCTGGCTACAAAGGGCTGCTGTCCCATGGTGTTCAATTCCCCAAACACTGCGGAGGCAGCACAGACTCTTGATTGTACCTTTTTTTTTTTTTTTTACAAAACTGTATGAAATAGGACTCAGTGAACACAGGAGAGATGGAGGCAGATCAGCTCTCTTGCACCCTGAAGTGTGGTGGACACTGTATGGTGACACTGCTGCCTCCTGGACAGCCTTTGGGGTGGCTGATCTCAGTCCAGCCCTGCTGCTCGCATGGTTTTCCTACAGCCCTGGTTTCGTTGCTCCCAGAAGAAAGAGGAAGAAGCTGAGAGAATGGCCCTACATTTTGGGGCATCAGGCCACATCCTAGCAGAGCTGTGTGTGGTCCATGTGTCCTGAGCATCAGCAGCAGGGAGTTTCCCACATCATTCCCCATGGAGCTGCTCAGCTCAGCCCCCAGCTCCCTCTGAGCCCCTGTGGGGAGGGAGATGCAGAGTGTCTGTGGGCAGGTTAGCAAACAGACCAGCATGAAAAAAAAAAAGAGAAAAAAAGAAAATTGGGGGAATATAAACTAGAGGGGTGTGAAAAGAAATAGAGGAAATGCATTAGTCAAATTGTTTCGGGGCCTTGAATGGTGTTTAAATGGGAACTTTCACCATGCATCAGTTTTGAATGCAGCACAAGTCCGTGAGTCAGCACGGGTGGGTGTACTGGGAATCTTTATGCTTCCTTTTATTTATTAAATGTTGGCCCTGCCTGTCAGGAGGCCATTTAGCATCGGGAACATTTGCACTTCAATCGAGTAGAGATTCCGCTGTTTTACCTTTTGCCCCTGAAATTTGTTTCTCTCGTGTAGCCTCCTATGATTTGATTTCCCTCCTGACAATACTGGGTTTTAAACAGGACGTGGCAGCCAGCTCCTGCTGCTGTAAATCCCTGCCCAAGTCGGTGTAACTGTGGCGTTTTACACCCTGAGTGAGCGCTTTGCAGACTCAGCGCTGAAGAAGGTATTAGGGAGGATGGATACGCTTCTAAATTTATAAATCATGGCAAAGCAGTTTTTAACAAGCAGAGGTGTGATCCTGCATAACTCAAGCTTCCCTGGCAGATGATTAGCGACTTCCCTCATAATAATTAGTGGGATGGTTTAGAAATTATTATTATACTGGGCTCAGTCAGTCGTGCCAGCAAAGGCTTTTCACTCCGTCTGGCTCCTGAGGCACATTGTCTTCATGTGTGTGTTGAGAAGAGAATCTTGGCCTCTCAGCCCCAAAACTCAGCTGTAAGAGCTGTAGGCAACCTCCAGAGACCACGAGGTGCCTGGCAGCAGAATGAGAGGTCCCACTGGAAGGACCACCTGCTTAACCTGACATGGGATTGTTCCTGGCAGCTCCACCTTTGCTTAAAAACTCATTTAAGAGGGAAAATAAAGAGCCCTTCAGGTTCATGAGTCTGCAGAGGCTGTCCTGGTTACACAGTCAGCAGTTTTCAGTGCTAATAGCACTGCCAAGTGCCCATCCCATCCCTCTTAACAGGCTCCACCTGTTGCATTAGAGCAGCCCTGGGTGGGTTTGTTTGTTTGATGCTCAGCTCTCACAGGCAGGTTGTCTTTTGGAAACCACTTAGCACTGGAGGAACACAGGACAAATGCTCCCTGCTGGTTGCAGTTTTTCCTTTGTGGAATTTTTTTAAATATTTGACCCTCCAAACACTGGAAGGCCAATCCTGGATTGATGCTGCTCTGGATTCACGCCTTCAAAAGAACTGAGCTCAGGAGGAAACAAGATGGGGCGATGACTTTGATATCATCTGCCTTCTAATCTTGCAGCTTCCAGCCAGAAGGTAGAATTTATTCTCTGCTTGGCGTTATACTTGCTTGTTTGTTTGTTTTAGGCAGTCGATTACGAGATGAACAGAGCTTTCATGCTGACAGTGATGGTGTCAAACCAAGCTCCCCTGGCCAGTGGCATCCAGATGTCCTTCCAGTCGACAGCAGGAGTCACCATTTCAGTCACAGACGTCAACGAAGCACCGTATTTCCCCACGAACCACAAGCTGATCAGGCTGGAGGAAGGCGTGCCCACGGGCACGGTGCTGACCACGTTCTCGGCGGTGGATCCCGATCGCTTCATGCAGCAGGCAGTAAGGTGGGACAGACACCAGGCAGTGAGGTGGGACAGACACCAGGCAGCCACGGGGCTCCCCTGCAGCTGGGGGGCTCAGCTGCACGAGTCTGGGGAGCCAAGCAGCCGAAAGCTCATTTCCAAACGAACTGGTGGGATATGAATGAAGTGCTTGGCAGGGAGTGGCACCTGCAGCTGAGTGCTTGCACAGTGTCCTGCAAGCCTGTGAACTCACAATGCCCCTGCTCCAGGTGAGCCAGGCTCTGAGCAGCTGGGTCAAGGAGAGCAGGCAGAGTTGGATCCTGTGTTACTGGCTTGCAGTGGGGCAGGTCACAGCCCCAAATGAAGCAGGTTTCTGCCTTGTTACAGAGGTCAGGGCTGCTTTGTGCCCAGTGCTTTGGCTCTGCCTCACCCAGGGTGCTCTGACCTGTGTGGTTCGTGCACTTCATAAACAGAGGTTTAGAAAAAGGCAGCTTTGTTATTTCTGTTTTGTGGGGGAGAAACTGAGGCACAGAAAGGGCTAGGTCTGGCTTTTCAAAGAGAATGGCTGGGATTTCTAATCATGCCTTGTGTTGCTTCCAGAGGATTTAGGTTCAACCTGGCATAAAAGTGCAGTGCAAGAGGAGCTGTTGGCTGGTTCAGAGCAAGGCTGGTGAGGTTACAAACAGCTGCTGGGCAGGCTTTTAAGGTGTCATATAGTTCAGTATTGCCTGAGCACTCAAACACCCATTCAGCAGCCATTGCCACGTGGTCTGTATCTCACCAGTGCTCCCCTTGCCTGCTCCCAGTAAGTGCAATTTGTTCCAACTTTCCCTTTCTCTTCAGAGCAGCTGCCAAACATAACCTCTTCCTTAGCTGCTTTCCCTGTGAAGGGGATTCAGCTGGCAAAATTTTAACCTTGTGAAAATCAGATGTTTGATCCAAGCAGCTTAAGATCACTTTTAATTCACGCTGTGACCAGGAGGGTGTCACTCGCTCTGTTTTGTCCCACTTGGGCAGACTGGGGACTGAATCCACGCTCCAGGACCCCGGCTCACACACCTTCCCACCAGGAAATAATTGGTAGAAAAGTGTAGGTGAAAATGAGAGTCCTTGTGACACTTTCACAACTATTTCAGCTCTGTCTGTGCAGACAGGAAATGCATTTTCTGCTCTTGGATACTTTTACATCCACAGAAATTGTTTTCTTTTTTACTCCCAGTCTGTAAGGGCTGCAGTATTTTTGGCAAAACCTGAGTATACGATGTGACCACAGCTAAGGCCACTTAAACTTACATCAATTGTGACATTTCGTGTCAGGAAGAGTTTGAAATATTTCACCTGGCACAGAGCTGTCTGGTCTAGAAAATGATAGTTTATTCACTGCCTCATCTTGTTGTCTTTAGACAGGTATTGTGACTTTGGAGGAAAGAGACCATCCTAACTAACAAGCCCATTTTTCTTAGTTCTTTTTGAAATATTGGCC
Source organism: Orthonyx spaldingii (assembly GCA_013397795.1). Classification (NCBI taxonomy): domain Eukaryota; kingdom Metazoa; phylum Chordata; class Aves; order Passeriformes; family Orthonychidae; genus Orthonyx; species Orthonyx spaldingii. The sequence continues at coordinate 2,501,734 of VZTJ01001560.1, read as the reverse complement.
TTTGAAGGGTCTTTATTTCCCAGATGTCTGTACCAAGGCTGGTTTGCAGAGGAGAGAACAACTCATTTCTGATTGAGTACTCCCTCTAACCTGGAGGGGGGTGATCTGTAATCCAAACAAGCGCCTGCTGTTCCTGTCATTGCACAGGGCATGTGTAGGGTCTTGTAAGGTTTGCTGTGAGTATGAACAGCCAGTTACTTGAATTGTTTCTTTCTAGGGCTTCCTGGACACTCATTTTGTGCCTTCACCAGCACTTCATTTCCAAATCCCAGTACAACCTCTCCCCCTTTGCCTCAGGACAGCCAATGCCCAGGCATTGCAAGAAGCACTGGGGCGTTTTGGGGGTCCTGTTTTTGTGAGATGTGAAAAAGATTTTTTTTTTTTTACTTCACAGTTGGCGTTGGTGAGTTAGGAAAAAAGATACCCAAAAAGCTAAGCCTACAGATCCATGATAAGCACTTTGCAGATCTGATCCAGCTGCTAGAGCCTTGCATACACTTTCCAGTCTCTAAATAGTCTCTGGTGAAATGGAGTTTTTACAAATAGAAGATGAGCAAGCAGGAGCATCTCCAGTAATGCACAGCTTGGCATGGCCAGTGCCACACCTCAAATTATCCTCATTAGCCACAGACACATTGAAAAAGCCAGCTTTGAAACTGGATCCCTCGTCATTTAGCAGAGAAAGGCCAGGAGCCTCACAGCAGTGATGTTGAAATGAAAACATCCTAAAGAGTCTAGCTCCACGAAATGTAGTTCTTTCCTTTGGCAGGGGTTTGTGCAGCTCTGTGTTGCTTTCCTCTTCACGTGGATTGACGCAGCTCAAGTTTGCCTTTGAGTTTCTACTTCAAACAGCCTGGTTCTGGAAAGGGATATTCACCAGAAGCCAGTCGTGCTCCCACCTGCATGTCTAATGACAAATTATATTAGACTATCAGCAGCTCTGAGTTACCCATGAAATAAGCTCAGCTTCTGTTTGCTTATTTCAGTAATTTATAGTCCAGCCGTTTATTAGCTTCCAGTTGGATAGTTATGGTCCATCTCAGTTCAAACAGTACAAAACTGAGAGGTAGAAATCAAAGACAGTGATTTAAATAAAAGCAAGAAAACAAGCAAGTGAGAAAGATGAACAGAATGCAGGAAAAGTTTGCCCAAAACAAACCCTATTCTGAGCTGGTTGCATGGGACATGAATAGACAACTGTAGTTGACTGAGTAGTTGGGAGGTGACTCTGACTGTGATATTCCCAAACTGTTGTTTATTAGTGGTGGGCAGAAAACAGGGATAACCTTGACTTTAAAAACCTGTTTCTAGAAGAGCAGGTTAGGAGCAGGAGAGAGCAGGGATCCATCCTCTGATTCAGGCATGTGAATACAATGGTCATTGCAGACCCCATTTCTCCTCAGCTGCTGAGACCTCAGGAAATGTCATCTCCTAGCAGCAGGAAACAGACATATAAGTGGCACTTAGTGGAAAGAAAAACCTTTAAAACTAAAGAAATTGAAAAATTGAATAATTGTAAAGGTCAAAAACCGGATACTCAATTAGCATTGTGTTTGTCAACAAAACCAGTTATCCAAAGGTCCTTTGAATCACGGGTCAGGAGTCCAGAAAAAACGTATTTCAGGCAATATTAAGGATATGTCAGTGAAAAGACTGCCATGTATTTATTTCCTTTCTCTGTAGATACTCTAAGCTGTCAGATCCTGCAAACTGGCTGAACATTAATGCCACAAATGGTCAGATCACTACTGCTGCTGTCCTTGATCGAGAGTCAGACTACATTAAGAATAATGTCTACGAGGCCACATTCTTGGCGGCTGACAACGGTGAGCCCAGGCTTCACATTGTTCATGCTTCAATAAGACTCTAATGTGATGCATTAAGAGAAATGATGCCCTGACAGAGTTGTCAGTATAAGTTATCTTTTTCCCAGGTTTTTATGGTCAAAAATGTGAAAGTGGGACGGGAAATTGCTGGAGTAAATTAAATGTGCACAGTATACGGAGAGTGTTATTAAGGGAAAGGGAGGACAAATGGAAAATTGATTTGGGGAGTTCAGTGTAGCGGCGTAGCCTGAACTTAAAAAACTGTCAAAGGGATGTGCTCTCCAAGGGCTGCCAAGCACACTGGTCCTGGTAATCCTCCCAAAGGCACTGATCAGAGCATTCAGGAAGCCTTCCATCAGGACACCAGAAATAATTTTACGGGATAGCAGGAGGGTATTAAAAATAAGCCCATCTGTTGAACTGTGGTGGCTTTCATAAAAGGTGTGTCTGTCACTGGAGATTTCTGGCCACTGCCATTCCTGGAATGTGCAGCCATCACCAGATAATCTGGGTGCTGGTGTGTTTATTACCAAAGCCGCTCAGGTCTCTTGGAGAAGTTCTGTTTGCTTTTCTTTGCTCATTAAGGACTGCTCAGTGCTTTTGGTCCAATTAGCACTGAGAACTTCCACCCTGGCCTCGCTCAAGGGCAAGCAGCCCAGTGCTGCTGCCCTGCATTTCTCTTCCTAAATCTGGTCAGAATGAGTTGATGAATTTTGCTAACCACACCCAAATGTGGCAATGCTGGTATTTCATTCTTCAATTCCTCCAGCTGGAAAAGGCTCAGGAGTTTCCCAGGGCAAGGAGAAGACTCTTCCTCCCCCTCACCCACCCTTGCCTTCCCGCTGCAGGGTGCTGAGCACTCACTCAAACCAGAGCCCTGCTTCAGCAGCACAGTTAAGTCTGGGCTTGGCTGTGAGCGTTTAAGTATATTGCTCATACTCTGCAGGTGCTTTCAGGGCAGCGTGTGTGTGCTCCATCAGGCTCAAGGCGCCATGGTCATTATGAGCAGATTTGGTGGTGGTTGCAGGGTTAATGAAAACTTCCTCCCTCTGGGGTTCCATTTGTCACTTCAGTCATTGCATCCCGGGTCGCACGGGTGAGGGAAACTCATGGAAGAGTGTCAGTGCTGAGGAGCTGTACCAAGAAGTGCATTTTGCCCCTTCCTTGTGCCATGAATGCTAGGACTCACCCCTCAGCCCCATTGTAAGCTTCCCCTTCGTGAAGACAGCCGGGACAGTGAAATTCAAAATATTCCCAAGAAGGTCTAGTGGTGTTCATCTCCAAAAGCCACAGGGCAAAACAGGTCAGTGAGTTGGCCAAGGCTGTTCACAGATGCAGTGGTAGAGCTTGAACCCATCAACCTAATCCTCACCATCTGATCTTGCAAATCCCAGGCACTTGGTGCAGTGTGATGTGGAGTTAACCCCTTTCCTTGGCTGTGGTGCTGATGCTGCAGTGCATCAGCGCCTCCACATCCATCATTCAGCAGCTCAGAAAGTGAGGGCCTAGATAAATCTCTTTATTCTGAAAAATTAATCTATCACTGGTATATTGCAGCCATTAAAATGCACATAAAGCAACACCTTATTTAAAATTCTGTCTAGAGTGCTTAGGATAACAGCTAAAGTTTTGTGTAGGCTAATAGACTCTTACCACATTTCTCCCAAGTTCCAGGTTCTCCGGCATCACGTACTCATCAAAGAGAAGCTTTGGGTCAAGGGGTTTGGTGGGGATTTTTCTCTCTTTCTTGAAGAAGCAGCAGCATCCTCTTTCCTTGAAGTTCTTTTTGCTGTTCTCAGTACATGATGAAGGAGAAGTTTAGCCAAATACTCCGTGGACATGCTCTCTATCTCTCCCTGGGCTACAGTGCAGAGAGACTGTCTTTAAGAAAAGTCTTGGCTGCAATGTAAGGAGGGTAAAAGGGGAATCCTAATCAACAGAATAGTTTTAACCTGGTTTCCCAGAAGAGAGTCCCTTGGATCACACGGTGTCTACACAACAGTGGAGCCTGGCAGTGTTTGAACCCCTCAGCCAATTTCAGCCAATCTCCCAGGGAAGTTCAGAACTTAAATATATCATATTCCAACAGGTTTCATGAAACAGAGAGTTGAGCATGAAAACCTTGGCTTATACCTTGCTGTGGGAATGCAGACACTGGCCCTGTGAAAAAGGCAGTGATAGACAATGCAGCAGTTCAGTGTAGATGTAGAGGCTGTATATTCCTCTTCCTTTTGTCATTAGTATTTCAATCTTAATTTCAGGGATCAGAGCAGCTTCTCCGCTGGAGTCAGTGATGATAGTCCTCATCTCCTGAGGATAAAGTCCAAGGATCCTTCATCTTAACATTAGTAAAATGTTCTTGCTCTCTCCATATAAGACTGCTGAAATAATGGGAAATGTTCTATAGTTTGTAGGATTTGGCCGTTTAAAGAATTGTTTACTTTTCATTTCTCCTGAAACTGCCCCAGAACTGCACTCAGGAACACAAAGAAACAAAAACACCAGGACTCAGAGCCCAGCAATACTCAATGGCCCAACAAAAATGCATTTATATGTGCAGCAGTTGCAGGTTATTTCAGCCACGTGCCAGTTAGTGCCTCTCAGGACTGAGGGTTTGTGTTCAGTCTGTCTCAGAGGTTACAGTGGGAGCCTTGCTTTTATCCCAAAAGATAGTCTGGGTAATGTGAAAGCAGTAAAATCACTTTGCTTGGTCCCAAAAGTCAGTTTTCGTGTTCAGCCCCAGTATCCTGGTGGGCTGTCTGCCTCTCCAGAAGCTTTCAAGGCTGATCAAAAGACATTGTTTTAGAGGGAGACCTACCCCGTGCTTACAAGATGAAAGGATGAGATTCAGTGATTGAAGAGCTTATGTGGGAACCATGAAAAAAGGATTTCCAGGGTTCCTTCAGAATTTTTGAGGCTCCCTTGAGAAATGGAGAAAGGAATGTAGGAAGGAAAGTCTATGGAAGCAGAAACCTGGCGGGGAAGTGGTTTGTGTAGCTTTGTATCTAGCACTGGGAGGAAGGGCCAGGACTGAAAACACAAATTTTAAAACGAATTGCTGAAGCCATGCTGCCAGAGGAGGGAGGCAGGCAGAGGGCAGGCCAGCACGGAGCTGCCAGATAAATGTGTGGGAGAAATGAAAAACACTGCGCCGTTTCTGGGAAGGCTACTGTCTTCTGCCAGGGCAGATACTACTTTGTGTAAGTGGTCATTAGTCAGACATCAAGAAGGAGCTGGAGGATCAGGACTGCTGTGCTGCGACATCCCTGCTGGTTGGGACAGGTGTGGAGAGGATGGAGAACTGTGTATTGGGACATGACACTGCTGCTGGGGGTTAGTGGCATCACCCAGGGTGTCTGGTGATGGCTCATACCGTGGGCTTTGAGCAGGGATCTCTCACCACTGCAGCTGGAGCTGGATGTGGGACATACTGGAGAGCTGGGCTTTCTTTGAAGCACAGTAATGGTCTGCAAAGCTGAAAACCGGCCAGCAAGTAAATGCTGACCAATGGGTTACACTATGTAGGTTTTACTTCCCTCCAAGTCCTCTTCTTCCTCTTGTCAGCTCTCTTTCTAATGGTTTTTCTTCTTCAAAACAGTCATTGCCAAGATTTGCAGGAGCAACTTGGCATCACCGGCTTGTAGTTTTAGTTTGACTAAGGGCATTGCTGCAGGCTACAGATCTGCAGAACTCAACCTCCTGTTCTGCAGGAGCGAAAAACAGCAACATTAGGAGGCTTGGGGAAGTTTTAATAATACCTCGAAAAGCAAGGGACCGTGAAAGTGCAGCATGTCCCTAATAAGGTCCAGGGAGGGAAGGTGAAAATCTGCTTTACTGGAACTGGAAGGCAGAGAGGGGCTGCTCCGTGATGCTGCCAATCCCAGGTGGTGGTCACAGGTGGATGTGTCCCGTGCAGGAATCCCCCCCGCCAGCGGCACCGGCACTCTGCAGATCTACCTGATCGACATCAACGACAACGCGCCCGAGCTGCTGCCAAAGGAGGCGCAGATCTGCGAGAAGCCAAACCTGAATGTCATCAACATCACGGCCGCGGACGCTGACATCGATCCAAACGTGGGGCCCTTCGTCTTCGAGCTGCCAAGTGTGCCATCTGCAGTGAGGAAGAACTGGACCATCACACGGCTCAATGGTAAATGGGGCGGGTGATCCCAAGCACATTTGGGCTCTGCTTCACTAATGAGCCCTCGTGCGGCTTCCAACTTCCAAACTTTCCCACTTTTTTTCTATCTGATTTTTATTTTTTAAAGCGCATTACGGCTGACGTTATAGACAAGATAGTTAATCAGAAATGATTTGTATCAGACCTGCAGCATAACTCTAAGAGCCTTGGCACTTGGCTTTTTTTAATGCAGTTCATAATTATGAACAGTTATCAGTAGTGAACAGAGTATAAATCATCCATAATGGCCAAGGGGAAAAAAGCTATTATCAGTCTTCCTTATGTTCCTCCAGTGTAATTGTCATAAGCCACAATCAGGATCAATGTTCATTTCTCTGACCATAATTGCATAAAGGCAGCCTTTTAATTTACCATGGAACCAGGAGGGCTAGGTAAGTGTGAAGATTACCAGTATGTGAAGGATTTTTATATTGCAGTGTGCAACCACAAATGGCCCTAATTGCTCTGCTTATTGGTAGTTCCAGCAGAGCATGGAAAATACTGTGGAGTTGTGGGCTGGTTTTGGCTTCAAAGCTGGTCCCTCTCTCTTGAGGTCTGGCAGAGGGTGCCAGACCAGGGGCAACAACTCATGCCTTCACAGCTCAGGGCTCATTCACAAGGGGATTACCTGTAATCCATGGGTTCCCAAAATCCTGAGGTAGGAGGATGGGTGAGTACAGAGCCTGCACAGTGGCCAGGGGCAGCCCAGCCTCAGGAAGCATTATCCATGTGTTCCTATTTGTGGCTGATGCCCTTTTGAACACATGCAGCTGGATTTGCAAATGGCATCCAGGTAGGTTAGCGCAGCAGCGAGAACACGCAGTATTTTGCAAAGCACAGGCTGGTTGTTGGCCAGACTGTTGGGGCAGAGTCTGAAGCTGTCCTGCCCAGGTGTGTTGTTGATAACCTCTTCGGCAGGGCTCAGAAGAGGGCTCTAGCAGAGAAGCCTGCACAAGTGTGGCTGCAAGGCTCTACCAGTGTCTGTGTGTCTTGGTGCCCAGGGGATTATGCCCAGCTCAGTTTGCGGATCATGTACCTGGAAGCAGGAGTGTACGACGTGCCCATCATCGTGACGGACTCAGGAAACCCCCCCTTGTACAACACCTCTGTCATCAAGGTGAAAGTGTGCCCGTGTGACGAGAACGGCGACTGCACCACCATCGGGGCCGTGGCTGCTGCGGGGCTGGGCACGGGGGCCATCATTGCCATCCTGATCTGCATCATCATCTTACTGAGTGAGTACCACGGGGCCTGGCCTGAAATCACACACTGCTTGGGGTGGGAAGGGATCTTAAAGATCATCTTGTTCCAACCCTCCTGCCATGGGCAGGGACACCTTCCACTATCCCAGGCTGCTCCAAGCCCTGTCCAACCTGGCCTTAAACACTTCCAGGGATGGGACAGCCACAGCTTCTCTGGGCAGCCTGTGCCACAGCCTCACAGTAAAGAATTTCTTCCCAATGTCTGCCCTAAATCTACCCTCCTTCATGTTTCCCTGTTCCCTATTGTCCTGTTTCTATAACTGGCATTTTTTTATGCTCCATGCAGAGGGTACATCCCTGAGCTTGGCCTGTGGGGGTGGCTCACACACCTGCATTCAAACCTCCTTCACTGCAGCAGCAGCAAAATGAGCTCTGCCTGCATCAGGCCTGTCTTCCTAAGACTTCCAGTAGTTTTGCAAACGTTGTTACACCTGACAACGACTTGTAAGTAGTGAATGTGATAGGATCCTCCACATTTTGCAGGAAAAGGTTGAAGGCCTCTTCCAAATTCCTGTGTCAGACTCGCCCATAGCTCTCATGTCTATGGCGGGCTGTGGACATACTGGTTCCCAGTACCAGATGAACTGTTTAGGACACTCTGGCTCGTCCCTTGCAGAGCAAGTGCTGTGTTTTTCTGGTTGTTCCAAGGAAAAGAAGAATGGTAGTTATTCCCATTGCTTTTGAAATGACCTCAGATTGGAGGATCACAGGGGATTATGGGTGTTTTTAGAAGAAGGATCCACAGTTTGTCAGAAACAATAGAGAGCTGGGGATACATCACAGAGAAGGACTGGCCATCCCTTAACTCAAGGCAAAGCTATCCCTTTTGCCCAGGAATGCTGTCAGTCCCAGGCTTCCATGAGCATTACCAATAACCATGTGTGCACACACTTAAAAATAAAAATTATATCATTATAACTTCAAGCAGGAGTTGGCACAGTAGGACTAGATAAAAACAAGCACTGAAATGTCACAGGAGGTAAATATTCATCAAGAAACACAGAATGAATCCATGGAACTCTCATTAAAGCTAATGGGAGTTATGGTGGTAAATCACATTTAATGTTTACCCCCAATGTGTTTAAACAGCGAGCAGACAGAGCGACGTATGCTCCAAGTGTCACCTAATGGGGACATGACATGGTGCATTGGAGAATGGGTCATCCCTGGACAGACCTCCACATCCTGAGCCAGTGCTGGGAATGTTCTGGTGTGTGATTGATCTGTTGGATCAGGAGGAGAGTGAGGAAGAACCTGGGTGTTTGTGCAGACCCTGCTCCTCTCCCAGCCCAGCCGAGCTGGTGGAGCATCCCTGTGCCCAGCCACCGTGCCCAGTGCCTGCCCTTCATTCCCAGTTTTGGCTGCTCCCTCCAGCCAGGGTGGTTGTTGTGGGCACTGCAGTCATAGCCCCTGTGAAGATGAAGGTGTTCATCAGCCCCACCTCCTTTGGCTGTGCAGGTTTGCTGCTGCCCCCGGGCTCAAAGTTTGCCCTGGAGCCACAGAGGTGTTTAAACACAGGTCTTCTTCTTGCTACTCTTGTATAAATCCAGTGCTAGAATACAATTTTAAATGTTGAAAATCCTATTGACTGAAATTAACTTCAGCTGAAGGACATTTGATTTAAGAGATTCCTCTTTCCATTTTCAGATACATTATCCCATTTTAAATTACGGGTTTTATTACAAAAGCTTATTTTTACATTCATTGTAATTCTAATTGACTTTTTTTTTATCTTGGAGAGCTGCAAAGCACTGTATCAGTGATGAAAAATGTAATTTGCAATGAGCAGTTTTACAGTTACATCCTTCCAGTGTTTTGCCTCCTTTCTATCTGCTTCATATCTTGACCTCTAAACAATAGCCTAGAAAAAGGCAGATGGGGGATTTTCTTGTGCTATTTGTCCATTTTAGAGTCAGCAGGTCAAAGTTGGATGACTTTAAAAGGAAGAAGCAGCAAGGGGACCGATCCAAGATTGCTCCTGTGAAGGAAGTTTATGCCTTTACCTTTGCACAAAGGGGTTTTTTTCTTCTTCTTGCTACCTGATGTATTAGCTGCACAAATAACACATTTAGAAGAGCAATGCAGTAAAAAATTGTGAAGGGTGAAGACAATAGATTTCAAGGAAAACTACATGCAGAGCAAAAATGGTTCTAACAGCAGTAATAGCACTTCCCATTCTGCAGAGTGAATAAAAGGAAGGAGAGTGCACTACATCCACCATTGACACTTTGAAGGTCTTTTTTTTTTTCCAAGGTAGCTGTAAAGGCGTTAATGGCACAGTTTTTTTCCACAAGTGCATGAAAAAGTATCATTTAAAAAAAAAAAAAAGGAAATAAAAAGATAAACCCCAGTACCCATTATAATATTGTCTTTGTGGACCAGTCAGGTATCTTGTTGTGAGAGACTTGAAAAGGAACAATGAGAAAAGGACTTCAGTAGTCTGCTAAATAGCTGAGGTTTTATATTGCAGATAAGAGTTACATTTTCTTTCCTTTTCTTTTTTTTCTTTCTTGAATAGATCTGGGTTAAGCATTAAAGAAATGCTGAACTATCTGAAAACAATTCTGTTAGCTGGCAGGCAGGGATGGCCGCCAGTTGGCACACAATGGCAGTAATTAGCTGTCCGGTCCCCTTCGCTCACTTCACTGAATTCCTGTTGGGTATAAACACTTTGGTGCTGGCAGGAAGAATTTGGATCCTCCTAACCATCTCCTCCTGCAAGCTGGACAGCCCATCCATGTCCCCAGGGTCTGGTCTCAGCTAAAACCCATGAACTTTGGGATCTCACATCCCGCCTGAGTTTGGTTGTGTTGGCTGCATTGGTTTGGCACGCTTGAGGGTTGACCCAGGTGAAATGAGCATGGGACACTTGTTCCCACCTCCACTGTCCATACATTGCTCCCTTCTCCTGCAAATTGCCACCGTGGCAGCTCAGTGTGGGGCTTGCATGGAGAATGGAGGGGAGAGCAGACAGTGGGAGGTGTAGCTGCATCAGCTGCTCAGCCTGAGCTTCATCCTTCATGGCATTATTTGCAGCTATTGAGTATAAGAATGAAAACGAACATATTAACACATTCTTGAAGAAGACAAGGTCTGGCTGCCTTATGTTAGTGGAGACTTGAGTTCCCAGATCATCTTGCATGCAGTAATTCACAGGGAGCACACAGCCCCTGGGACACGTGTCCCTTGGAAGGGTGAGGTTGTGGAGCAGTGAGCCAGTGTTCCCTGTGGGTACTGTTGTTCAAGAAGGGAAAAATTTCTCATGATTCCAGAACTGCTCATCTCTCCCTGTTACTGTACTGAGTGAGATTAGCCAAGCCTGGCATGCGAATGCTGATGCCCGAGGAGCTTGGCTGTGTGCTACCAGATTTGCTGTCCCCTGTTCTGCAAAGCTAGCCCTGCTCTCTGAAAGGATGTGAGATGATCTGAGATTTGCTTTCTAAGTTGATGGCCAAATGTATGTGCTAATGTCCTGGCTAATCTGATCTCAGAAGTCTAAAGAGTCTCCCTCATTAACCAAAGAAGAATATGAGGGAGGCCAAATTGGATTACAGGACCCAGTGTTGTGTAGCCTCCCCAGATCAGTCTTGCCTGGCCAACTGCAGAAAACAGCAGAGGCTGTCACAGTCAGGGCTTGTGACCTGCACGGGCTGAACCTGTGCCACAATGCTGGAACAGCCCCTTGTGCACAAATGTTGGGTATCTGTACCCATTTCCTTCTCTGCAGCTCTCTTCCTTCCATCTCTGCTTTATGCCCCTGAATAAGATAAAGGTGGAAATCTAATCCTGAAAACTCAGGATTTAGATCAAATATTTTCAGAAAGCTACAGTTTTCACACTTTCTAGTTTCTTCTCCTTTGATTGTTTTACTCCTGATAAATATCAGCTCAATCAGCATCAGTGATAGATCTTAAAGAAATGTTTTTAGTAGGACTCTGTCACAGTATTTACAGCCCTCACTGATCTCTCCTTTAAAAATTAGACCATGCAATAGGTTAATATTTTATTCCTCCTGCTAGCAGCCGGTGAGCAGGGACAGGTGAGGTGTTAGGACACACTCAGCCTGGCCTTGTGCTGCTGGAGGTCCCGGCTCACCCAGTTTCCCCCCGTTGCAGCCATGGTTCTGCTCTTCGTGGTGTGGATGAAGCGCCGGGAGAAGGAGCGCCACACCAAGCAGCTCCTCATCGACCCCGAGGACGACGTCAGGGACAACATCCTCAAGTACGACGAGGAGGGAGGTGGAGAGGAGGATCAGGTGAGAAGAGCCCGTGAGTTGTGGCCAAGGAGCAGCTGCGCAGTCTGTACCCTCAAGAAGGCAGAAGCCACATTATTTTCAGTAAAAGACATACAAAGGGTTATGTTCCTTTATTTATGACCAGGCAGCTTTATTGGCTCCCCTGGTGTGGTGAGAGCCAGCAGGTCCAGGAGATGTGGGATATTAGTGGGACACCCTCCCGTGCAAGCAGGACCATGCCAGGAGGCCAGTGACACATGGATTTTTCTACTCCTTAGGCAGCTCTTTGGGGAAGGTCTATAAATCACTCCAGTGACACTCATGTTCAAACAGTATTTCTGTTATTTAAGTCATTAAAATTGTGTATTTTACCAGAGTTCTTCATAAAACCAGCCAGCAGTTATCACCCTCCCCAGCCCTGTGGCTGCAGGCTCTTGCCTTGGCCTGCTTAAGCCTTGAGCTTCTGTGGACTTTCCCTGCATTTACTTAATCACCTCTAATGTGCCTTTAATTTCTTTTAATTTCTGGATGTGGTTTATGAGAAATGTCTGAAGAGATCTGGGGATTTTCTCTTTCACCACGAAGCGCGCGGTGGCAAAGCTTTGCTGGGTGACAGAGCCCTGAGCCACAGGCTGCCTGAACACGTCAGCTTTCCTCCAGTGGTTCTTCCTACAGACACCAATGCTGATGTTGCATGAAAACTTCCCTGGCCTGCACTCCTGGGATGTGGTTTTCCACTGCAATGTGTCCAGTTCCTCAATGAAAATAGCAAAGTTTGGTCACTCATGTTTAAGTCACCGGTTTTTTACTCCTACGGAACACGAGTAAAGAGCGCAGGACACTCAGATATGGTGTTCATGCAAATTATGTGACTGTGCATTGTATAATGGCTTTATTTTTGCTTGTGGAATTGGATTTCGTGGTTCAAGGTCAGTGCTTAGGGATCCCACAAAACCACTGCAGCACATCCTGCCGTGGAGGGTCCCGGTGGCCTCCGAAGGCGAGCAGGCGAGCCTGGTGAGAGCTGCCACGGCAAGCTCTGAGTCAGGAGCTTACCCAAACCTTGGAAAGTTCTTATTCCACAGAAAAATCCTTGCAATTAACATTCCTTTTTTTTCTTGTCACTGTCAAGGTGTTTATAAATATTGCTCCTGGAGATTCCATCATCCCCATCTGAGCACAAGGATAGTTTTCCTGGTAGAACAAAATACTGTTCTAAGCATTCCAAGTAGCTGAAGTATCTGGTTTCAGGCAACTACACTGTAGACTTAAATATTTTAGAAAGGATTCGTTAAAAATAACAGCAAAGGAAGAGCAGCAAAACACCATTACCTACATGAATACATTTTTAATGAAATATTACCTGGTTCCCATTTCGTGATAGAAACCTATTCTGTTGGGATTTTTCACAAGCAAAAAGAACATAATTACTTTGAAAGGCCTACATGCATAAATGCAATACACATTTTAATGTTTTTATTTCTGTAGAAACGTAATTGCAATAATATGTCTACCAACATTGTGTCTCTACATTATATTATGTATTTCATCAAAAAGTTATACCTATGCACTCACAAACAAAAGCCAGGGTTTTATCCCAAATATTTAGATGTCATGTGGAATATTCAGAAAATATTTAAGTACTTGATTTAACTTATTAGATACACTCTTAAGAGGTGAATTTTATGAGCTACTCCGAGGTCAGGTTCATCTGTAATTTAGATAGAGGTGCTCCATACCCAGGGATAAGATTTGCCATCAAACTTTGGCTGAAACAGAATTAGAGCCCTCAACTTGTTTGCACATTGAGTGACTTGGTGATCTGAACGAAAAGCTCTGGGTTTCACACTGTGCCTTCCCATTTGTCACAGGATTACGACTTAAGCCAGCTCCAGCAGCCAGAGACCATGGACCACGTGCTGAACAAGACACCTGGAGTCAGAAGGGTGGATGAAAGACCTATTGGTGCTGAACCACAGTATCCTATAAGACCAGTAATCCCACATCCAGGGGATATTGGTGATTTTATTAATGAGGTATGCTCTGTAAGGGGTCCTGTGTCACATCCTCAAAGCTTGAGCAGGCAGCTGAAGTCAGGTTTCCCTGACTGCACAGACCAAGTGGGGCTACTGCTCACACCGAAGTCTGATGCCAGGCAGAGGAAGAATTGGCATGAGCAAAGGATGCAGGGCTTAGCTTAATCCGGGCATTGAACCAGAAAAAAGCCCAAGATTTCTGTCTTGTGGGTGTCACAAACACCTTGCTTTTCAGAACCCAGGCAGAATGAGCCGTTTGTGGCTCCTGGACTTGTAATTATTTCAGCAGTCTGTGCCTTCCTCGTAAGCTCTGTTTGGTGTAAAGCCTCAAAGAGTTTGCAGCACAGAGAGACTCAGATCAGAGAGGGTTTCTTTATTTTATGTTAGATTACTGCTCCTTTATCTGCCTGTACAAATATCTATCCATTTGGTATTTCTTATCTCATTTTTAGTTTTGAGTGATTGAGTGGTTACAAACCAATCAATGCATTATTTCCTCTGAGACAAAGCACGCCATCCATTTCCTAAGCCAGAAAAATAAATGTTACAGCCATTTAATTCTATTATTATATGCATTTCCTGCTGTGCTTTTCTCATTTTCATCATTAAAATCCCTTGTTCCATTGTCCCTTTGCCCATCCTTCACTCACATTTGCACACATCCATGCTCGTGAAGCCTCGCTCTCCTTACACATGCCCCTGCTGAGGAAACCAGTTCCATCTCCCCACGCTGAGGCCAGGACTTCTGAAGGTGGGAATGTGGAACATTTGCTTTATTGCAGGGCTATTCCACCAGGCTTTTCCTGACGCTGGGCTCTGCAGCAAAGCAATTCTTTTTCTCTGTATCCCGAGGCCATTTCCATGGCCTGCCTACTCTGCTGCCCACACTGCAGAGGAGCAGCAGTGCTCCCCAGCCCTCTACCCAGGATTCCACACCCCACGTCTGCCCCAACTGCAGAATTTTGCTGGGAGTGATTTGTAAAATTTTGTTTTCCTAAGGGAATGAAAATCATCAGAATTAAAATATTGGTGGGAGAGGAAGGGTGCTGTTCCTTCCTTCATTCACTGGCTAAGCTGGAAAATCTCAACAGGCAACCCCAGAAAGGACACGCTGGCCAGAACAGAAGGCTTTCCAGATCCAGAAATGGATTACTGGAAATAACTCCCCTGCCACTCAGTACGACTGTTTTTCAGGGACACTGGGAGTTACTGGGTTTTCTGCTATGGGGAACCAAAAGGTCTCTACCCAGAGGTGCATCCGGGAAACCCCGGGACCCTCATTTTTCTGTTTTGGCTTTGCTGCGGGGATCCCAAACATCCCCCCAGCTTCAAACCCCTCGGTGGGCATTAACCCCGTGTGTTCACCCCCCCAGGGCCTGCGTGCAGCAGACAACGACCCCACAGCCCCCCCGTACGACTCCCTGCTCGTCTTTGACTACGAGGGCAGCGGCTCCACCGCCGGCTCCGTCAGCTCCCTCAACTCCTCCAGCTCCGGGGACCAGGACTACGACTACCTGAACGACTGGGGGCCCAGGTTCAAGAAACTGGCGGACATGTACGGGGGAGGAGAGGAAGATTAAACTGACCTCATCTTATTAAAAAAAAAAAAAAAAAAAAAAAAATTAAAAAAAAAAAAAAAAAAAAAACAANAAAAAGAAGAAGAAGAAGGAAAAAAAATATAGGAGAAAAAAAAACCAACAACAAACCCACAGACAACGTTAACAAAAAGAGCCGATGCAGGAGCAAGAACTGTACAGATGTGGCAGCTTTTTTAATTAATATCCCCTGCTGACTGTATTGTTATTTTTAGTGGTGATATAGGAGGTTTCTTTTTTTTCCTTTTTTTCGTTTCTTTTTTCTTTTCTTAGAATATTGAGCTGTCTCGCATGAACCCTTGTCTCTGCTGCAGGTTTCTTTTTGGTTTTTTTGGTTTTTTTAATGTCAGCTGGGATATTGCTCGTTTACCTGCTTTATGACTAAAGAGAGTGAAAGGCACTCTGTCTTAACTTGAATTTCTTAGAACAGAAGCACTGTTTTTAAAATATATATATATATATATATTTGAAAGTGCCTTTTGGTGCATGTGTCAGATTCCCTTCAATCTCAGGAGTGATGAAAACAAACATACAACCATCCTGGGCAGCACTCCCTGTGACCCTAAGCCAGTTCTAGCTGGGAAGGAGTTAACAAAAAGGAACTGTGGAGATTGTTTCTTTNAGAGAGTGAAAGGCACTCTGTCTTAACTTGAATTTCTTAGAACAGAAGCACTGTTTTTAAAATATATATATATATATATATTTGAAAGTGCCTTTTGGTGCATGTGTCAGATTCCCTTCAATCTCAGGAGTGATGAAAACAAACATACAACCATCCTGGGCAGCACTCCCTGTGACCCTAAGCCAGTTCTAGCTGGGAAGGAGTTAACAAAAAGGAACTGTGGAGATTGTTTCTTTTTTTTGCCTTTTTTTTTGTTTTATTTTGTTTTGTTGGTTTTTTTTAAGGGGGTGACTCATTCTGGGGTGGAAGAGGATGGGGGGGGTGGGGGGGAAGGTGTTTTGAGTCAAAATCTTAACAGCCATCTTTAAGCCTCAGCAGGTGGTGAACTAGTCATCATGTTGTATATAATTCAGTGTTATCAGATGCAAAATACTGACCAGGGGGCTCTGCTGGCCCCTGGTCACACTCAATGTAGCTGCATAGAACTATAGCATTGATAAAGCCTTTGGTTATTGCAACAGAAATCTCCGACAGCCCTTGCCTAAACCCTACAAAGTAAATCGTGACATGACCAAAGGCCCATCTGTTTGTTTTTCTGCTGTCGCCGTGTTTTGGCTCCCACGACCTCGTGAGCGACGGACACAGGCGGGGGGAGGAGGAGGGGGTGGTGGTGGTGTCCCACGTGCCCGAGGACGCCCAGCCCCGGTGCTGCTCCCCTGGGCTGAGGCGGGGTCTGTGCCAAGGACAGGGACGGGTTACCCACACTTCTCCCAGCCGTAAGTATGGAGTTAGTCTAGTACCACATTAATGCCTTGGAGCATTAGTAGCCAAAGCTCAACAACATCGTGTAACTCAGCTAATGTGTGTCCTTTCTATTCGATGGGTAGGCGCTGCTATCTGTAGTAAATGTGTTTTTTTGGAGAAGAAGTGCAACGAGGGCCTGTTAAGTATCTTGTGGTTAATATGCTCAAGCATTGCCAAGTAAGCAAGAGGTTTTGCAGCATCCAGGCATAATTCAACATCAGTATTATAAATGGTAGCAAACTACCTAGTTTATATGTAGGGTCAGTTTAACCAATAACAAATAGTTATTAGCTTTTTTTATTACATTTTTCCTTTACTGATTTGGACTAGTGGGTTTATGTCTAATGTTTGTAAAATGATTTAGACTGCATGGATGTGTAATATAAACCACATTTAATGGATTATGAGCCACTTAATTAATGTGCTATGAAATCTTGGATTACCTGTGTTTTATATTCTGCAGACGATTTTGCAGTGGGTTCGCTAAAACTTGTAAAAGTGCTTAGATATATTTTCCTTTAAATCCAAGAATGTGCACAGTATTGGAAGGTGATTATCCAGGGGATAATCACGCTTTTTTTGATATCTCTATTAATTCTCAAGTTGAATGCTAAGAGTTAAAGGGGGGGAGGCGGGGGGAGCGAGCGCGTGCACATGAGAGCGAGAATGAGAGGACGAGAGCTTGCGGTGATGAGTGGGCACCTTTCAGAGGGTAAACTGGGCTGCAAGATCGTCTCTATAGATTTTTGAAATGCTCCTAGTGCATTTTATATTTCATTGTATCATATTTTCTATAAAATGCAATTTCTGTAAATTAATGAGCATTTGAAATGTGTCTTGTATGAAGTGGAATGTGGCAAAAGTCTGCCCGAGGGGACTTCAGCGTTACCAGGATGTTATTAACTACCAAGGGTGAGATCTTTCTTTTTGTCTTGGTCGGTCAGTCAATGGGTCGGTTTGTCTTTCATGGCTCAGAGAGCAAACTCACTCTCACCCAAGGTTCTTGAGGAAACCAGGAGGCAAAAGTGTGGACCTCAGAGGAGAGGGACGGTGCTGATGGCAGCAGCAAGGTGAGGATGTCACACCCACAGGCATGGGCTGGCAGCACCTGACACTTTTCCAAATTCCCATTTCCATAGTTGTGAACTCAGTCGTCTTGTGTGACCACCATGAAAGTCTTGGTTTGCTTCTGCCGTGTGCCGTTCCCCTCTTCTTGACCACTCTTGGCAAACCTCACAGCCCCTGTCCCCAGCCGCCTGGCACACAGGCTGCAGGGCCCCACAGCCTCTGTTCCTTTCCCATGGCACTCTTGATTCTCCCCCTTTGCTTTTGGAAAAGCCACGGGCTGGAGTATTTCACCACCAGGGCTTTGCAGCTCCGCAGAAGCTGCCCGGGCACAGGCGTAATGAATAATAAAAATGCACTTGGTGTTCCTTGCTGCTGGTGTCCATCGCCGTAACCTCATCACCGACACAGGAGGATTCACCTCGGGGCCGGGTGATGCCAGTGGTTCTCCATCTTTTGTGTTGGTGCCGCTTCCTCCCAGCTCCATGCGGCTCCTGCAATGCTCGTGCGGATCCCGCAGTGCCAGGTCTCTGCTGTGAGCTGTGCCCTGCCATCCACCTGGCACTATTTACCTGGGAGAGCAGCTCAGTCCCTGCTCCAGAGCGCTTGGTGCTTGACATCCTCTGTGGCTTTGGCTGGGGTGAGGGATTTCAGGTAGGGAAGGGGCTGGCAGGGGTGTGGGACAGTGGCTCCAGGCCACTGGCAGTGCTCACTGTCCCCAGAGGTGAAAGGAGCCACTAAGCCACGAAGGGGATGTTGTCTGACTTCACCTTGTCTAAACATTCCATGTTTTTAAGAACATTTATGCAACCTAAGTCAAACAAAACTGTTTTGAGTGATTAAAAATAAACCAACCTGTTTCCATTGGCGACTTTTTTTAAAATCAGCAGATACTTTTTTCTGCAGCATTTGCAATCCAGCCGTTCCAATCCCATGAGCCTATAAATCAAACCAACCAGATTATTGTGTTTTGACCCAGTTCTGCTCAGTCTCTCTCTGCAGGACCTCTCCCTCTCCTTCCTTCTTTTCCTCTCCCTGTTCCCCCTTCTCCTCCCTGCATCCTGCCCCACTGAGTTTTGCAGCCCCACAAGCAGCAGCAGCATCAGGCCTCTTTTCTCGCAGTGGGATTGGTGGAAGGTAAGCGAGGGGCACATCCAGCAAGGAAAACAGATCACCTTTTACAAACCTTTCTGCTTGCTAATGTTACTGAAGGTTTGTAACCCAGCTAAGAAAATTTACATTAATCCCAGGGGTCCCATTGGCAAGGTGACTTTGCTATCTCTCTGTCCCCCTCTGATCCTTGTGGATGTGACACGGTGACAGCCAGTTGCACCTGGAGGTGATGGTGACTTACAAGGAGCTGCGGTGAGCAAAGAACCCTTTGGCTGAGCCTGCAGTTGGTGTTTATTCTGGGAGGCCACAGGAGGGGTTAATGCATTGAGACCAGAGTCCCCATTCCCTGACTAATCTAAACTGAAACATTAAACTCTCTGTAGAAGTGATCCCCACTCTGTGTACACCACAAGGCAGTGGGGAAGGACTTGATTTCGGGCAGGTGGAGGAGATCCCATCCTTAAAACACCCCTGTCCCCCCCTGTTACCCATAGCACTGCCAGGGGACACCACCACAGCTCTCCCTGCTGTCTGAGGGATGGGGACAGTGAGTTCCCAGGGCATTGGGGCCAGACACATCTGGTGGCCTCCGTACCTCCTAAGGATGAGGATTGCACATCCCCAAGCCAAGGACTGCCCAAGTCCAATGTCACTGCTGCACCCACAGCCACCCTGGCAGAACGTCCCACAGCCCTGGTGGTCTGTTCATCACGTAGCCTAAAACTGGGAGCAGCATCAGTCACAGAAATGCTTTGCAAGGCAAGGAGGAGATTCAGCAGGTGATTAATGACAGTAAATAGGCAAGTCTGTTCTAGGTGTCCTACATTCCAGTCATGGTTTCGCTTCTGGTTTTGCTTTTTCCTTTTCCATTTTTATCCCTTTTTTGTTGGACCAGGCGATGCTGTTGGCAGTTGTACGATAGTGATGGGGAGTCTGCTCCCCATGGGTTTTTAGGGATAGTCAGGTCCAAACCCAGCCTTCAGAAGTGGGATTTCAGAGGTGGCTGTATGGCCTGTAACTGCTTCACGCAGGGTGGGCGCTCGGGCATTGAAGAATGGTAATCGTCAGTGCAGCGTCTGTACCACACAATATGCCAAGATTGCAACTTTGTTTAATCTAAAAAAACCCCATTAATTAAAGGTAAAATACAGAACTTTTATTTGCGATGTCTTTTGCAGCTCTTCATTATAAGTGTGAAAAAAAATATTGGGGAAGGGGGGAGGGAAGTGCTGTGTCATGATGAATGCAAGTGTTTAAAACAGCAGCCAGAAAACGTAGGTGTCTCCCACACAAATTAACTCGGTTTCATGGGGAAAATAAAAGTTCCTTCCAGTCCACACCAGCCCCACATACAACTGTTCACACACAGTGTACATAATGTAGTTAGTGCTTGAAGCTACAAATCTAATAGGGGAAAAAACAACAACACCATAGAGATGTGTAATTGGAGCACTTTTTCTTTCTTTTTTTTTTTTTTATTTTACTGATGATTTTGCATGTTTCCTTTCCGATGGAGAAGCTGTGTAGCAGCCCGCATGACTGTGGTTGTTCTCAAGGAAGACTTCTGCTGTTCTGCTGTATTCACGCTGAAGCGCAAAAGCAAAAGTTTGCGTCCGTTAACCCAGTTCAAAAACCTTTTTTTGTAACTGTCAACAGCACAAATATTTTGTATTGTTGTTTGTACCATTTTTGTACCAAAAACAAAAGAGGAAAAAAAAAAAAAAAAAGGGAAGAAAGTAAATGTTTTCAATGTGTTTTTAGTGCCACTGCAATCTTGGTTTCCAAACTGAGTGACAGGTTTGCTGATTTATTGTGTATCAAAGCTGAACTGGCGCACTGACGCCTGGCTCCAGTGTAATAAAAATAAAGTCCCCCTTTTGAATAGTCTCACTTGCTTTTTTTAATTATTGTTGTTGTATTTGTCCACCTTCTCTGTAAGTGCAGGAGCAAAGTCACGACTGGAGATTCTGCTGTAGGTGAGTGCAAACCCTTGGTGCCAGCGTTGCTGTGTACAGCAGCACTTCTCCTTCAGGACCATCATTCCTGCTTTTCTTCAGCTGCTCTTCCCTGCAGGTTTCACCCCTGGAAGGGGTCACAAACACCCTGGTGCCGGGCTGAGCAGCAAGTGCAGGGCACACAATCAATTAGCAATTAGTGCTGGCAGCCGTCACTCGCGGCGCCCTGGGGACTTCTCCAGGGTGGACAGTTGGGTTTCCATCACTCTCACCCCAACACCAACCCACACATGCCATGAGTTACGAGGCCTCAGCAGGTCCTGGGGCTCAGTGGGGCCAGGAAGACACACAATTCCAGTGATCTGTGGAGCTGTTCCGGCCAGGCACGTGGAAAGCAGCGCTGTCTCATTTTTAATAAACATTAAGATGAATGCAAATCCTGTACATGGCAATTTACTTCCCCCCAGAGTCAGCTAAGAATATTTTATTGCTAGTTTTGCTAATTCTCAAGCTGTTCTGTTTCTTAGAATTATCTTTAACTACTGAATAATGCAAGACTGTTGCATCACAAATATTAGTTTCTGCTATCAGAGGTAGGCTGGGCTCTCACCATCGTGTTATTAGGCTCTTATCTGCCTGCAGAAAGTCTTGTTCCTCAAATTATTTAGCTGTGTGCTTAACTTTGACCATGTGAATAGTTTTCCTAAGCTGATGGAAACAGCTGCCCTCCCCTAAATCCAGGGACTTTTGTACCAAAATTAAAAATAACAACAATTACTATTACAGTTACAGGCTCTTGGATTGGGGTTTTTCTCCCAGGTCAGATACCAGAATTTGAAATAGAATTTGGTTCAGATCAAACCATAGCACACAGGAATTATGATTTTTTGCAATAAATGAAATAACTGAACTTTTCTATGTTCTCCAGACTAAAACCTTCACATTACCAAGACCTTTTCCTCCCCATCCCCACCACCCACCCCCACCATCAAATTTTAAATACAGAGCAAGTTTTTTAGCCACAAACTGAGTTAACAGATACATGAAACAATACCATAAAAAAACCCAAACCTAACTCTCTATGCCATGCTGCACTACTGTCAAAACAGCCCCTGGGTGAGGGCTTAAGCAGCATTGGGATGGTGAAATGTTTTATTAATCACTGGCCAAGGTGTTTACTAGTATCAAAAAAAAAAAAAAATTTAAAATGTAAAAGAGCCCAAAGACCTAATTTTTAGCAAATTTATTCCACATGTACAGAAAAATGTGCTCAGCTGTACTGATGAGCTGTGCTGACATGGTGAGGGCCTGTGTGCAGCTGAGCACCTTCACCTTCAGTGCCTCACTGTGCACATCCCTTCTGCCCAGCACTAGCAGGTACTGGTGCTGACTGAGACTCAGCTTTGGCCTCTTTCCCTACATTTGTTATCATCAGTAGGGTCAAAAATGCTTCAAAAGACCAAGATGGGACAGAGATATAGAGACACCTGTGGGAAGCCCATGCCCAGCTAAGTAGCTTCCTTAACTAGAATTGAAAATACCCCCAGCACTCCTTCCAGCCACCACAACTGCAGCACCACACCAGGAGCACTCAGGAGTCCAAAAAGCAGCATCGCTCTTAATGCTGGGATAAACTGGAAGGACAAGAACAAGAGGGGGCACTCAAAGAGGACAGGCTTTGGCAGGCACTGCCATCTGCTCAGCTGGTCCTTGCAGGGCTCCAGTTATTATTGATGGTGTCCTCCAGTCCCATTCAGGGCAGCTCTGCACGAGGACAGAGAGTTAATGAGACATTAAGGATTTGGATGTCAGTGCAAAGCAGAGAGGGGAGGGAGCTGGTCTCTCCCAGCCTGCACCTGAGCCTGGAGCTGGGGTTCCCCCCAGCAGCGGGGCTGGAGCAGCTCCTGAGCAGAGAGTGAGGCACAGGCACCCTGGCACACGGGCAGCAGCCCTGTTCACAACAGCAAACCCTTCCTCCCGACAGAGCTGGAGGATTTCCCCCACTCCCCTCTCAGCATAATTAATGTGCGGCTGCTCCGCACTCAGCGCCCCAGCACAATCCATCTCTCCTGCTCCTCGCCCTCCCCCTTACCACTTTCTTTTTTTAATGAAAATACTTTTTTTTTTGCTGCAATGTTCTTTGCAAGCAGGGCCACTGTGGCAGCAGGGGGTGGCTGTGGTAAGGGCAGTGTCCCCACCATGGGTACACCAGTACAGGGTCACAGTCTAGCACAGTCCAACCTGGTGACAAGGGCCCTGTACCATGGCCAGGACTTAAAGATACAAAATCAATCCACCCTCCTGGCTACCCTTGGGGTTTGTGAAAAGTCAGACCTTGCTGGCAGGTTTGCCCCCCCCACTGCTGCCCTCATCCATCCCCTTCTCGATGGAGATCAGAGGACTGGGAAGGAGGGACGTCTCCATCCACACCTTTCATCCACCTCCTTGCAAAGGTGGTTTTTAAGCCAGCCTAACCCAAATGACCCCAAACCTTTGTTGAAATGCCTGGAGGCTCTGGTGAGCTGCACTCAGTTGACGGGGTTGGAAGGGAAACCCTGATTCAAGGCTTTGTGTTAATTGGTGAACAGAGGCTTTAGGAAGGGTCATTTCCACCTGCAGCCGAAGGAAAACTGCCCTCCCCAGCTAATTGGGAATTCACAGCCTGGGGCCAGGCTCTCACTGTGTGCAGGGCTGTGAACCCCAAACCACACACTGACCCTACAACAGCTGCATTTAGAGCAGCTGTCATTCGGGGCATTTTCAGGCATTAAATTGCTGTGTAGGCAGCTCCTGGTTTGCCTTGGTGAGCAAGATCCAGTGCCATGGACTTCCCTGGTGCTGGTGTTGGCCTGTGACCTGCACCTTTAAAAATCTATCTTTAGATATGGCAATAAAAATGCCGAAGAATCATCATCTGACACTCAGCAGCTGCTAAACTGAGCTGGGAGGTGATGAATAACTGGGAGGTGAGATGGAAGGGATGGATATGGGCTG
Source organism: Orthonyx spaldingii (assembly GCA_013397795.1). Lineage (NCBI taxonomy): Eukaryota > Metazoa > Chordata > Aves > Passeriformes > Orthonychidae > Orthonyx > Orthonyx spaldingii. The sequence continues at coordinate 2,478,048 of VZTJ01001560.1, read as the reverse complement.
GATATGGATAGCTGGGCTGGGTATGTCCAGTCAGTGCCAAAATAATTCAAACCTACCTTGGTTTGGAGAATTAGCACAGCCCCTCTGGTTTATGCTTATCCTGGCTCTGTTTTACCCTCCAAGCACTCAAAAAATGTTTGCAAATAAAAAACAGCAGGTTAGTGTTCACCCAGCAGTTTTTCTCCTCAGAGAGATAAATTCTCTCTCTACCTGTGCTGGAAGCTGCTAGAAGTGGATTGTCAAAAATCCCTGGGAGGTTGCAGAAGGAATAGGGCAGAATCAGGTCTCTGTCAATACTCCCAGTCTTCATAAACCAGGTTTATAATATCTGAGGCCACATGGAAGCTTTATAACCGAGTACATAACGACCATGCCATTAACCTGTGCTGTCTGCAGCCAGACTCATTACTTTATGGAGTAGCTTGAATTACCTCAGAGTACGAAGGGCAACCCAACTAATCCTGGTCTGTGAAAACCATATTGATTGGGATGGAGTGCAAATCAGACATACAGATAAATGCATTTGTGTGAGGACTCCCTGGCCTGGGCCTCCTCACTGCTCCCAGCTGAGGTCCTGGCACCCAGAGCACAGACTGACATCCATTTATCAGCACAAACCTTCTCTCACCTTGTGCCTCGAGAAGGAGTGAGCACCTTGCTTTAATACAGTGCTATCGATCCTGAGAGCTCAAACAATAACCACAGGATAATCAGAATTCACGTTTGACCAGGAACTGGGATTGAGTTGTTTTAGCATTTTGTAGGGACAGAAGGGAACTCAGCATCCCATGAAAAAGGCACACGAGGCACCACAGAGGAGAGGATGCAGGAATCCAGCCCCACAGATGACCCCAAATTCCAGACCTCAAGCAAAAAGTAATGTCAGGAAGGCAATACATCACATCACTATAGCGCTGTATAAAATATTTAACTTCTAAGCACATTACCAAAGTGGTTTCTTTTGACATTACATTTGTGCTCTTGTAAAAGGCATGAAGCCAAGAGCAAATATCCATCCCAGAACAACCAAACATCGCTGCAGTGCCACGGCTGTGCTGGCTCGGGGGACCTTTGACAAGTCTGACAAGAAATTCTCATTACCTCCTGCCCCAGTGCGGGATGCCACCACAGCCACGTGCTGTGCACAGCCCCCAAGCCCTGGCTAAGACACACTCCTGAGTGCATCAGGGCAGGAAAACATGTTTGTACAGGAGAATCCTGCTATTTAAGTGCCTCTGATCAAAAGCATTCTATCATCTTCCCTGCCTTAATGCAAGGAAACATGCAAATGGAGAGCAGGGCTTTGCTGCAGGTACCCAGCCCCCTGCAAGCAGGCAGTGCCTCCCTTCCGAGGTGTATAATAAATAGAAAAGGAACAACCTTTTCCTTGCTTAAAATGCTTCTCTAAATTTTTCACTGAGCATCTTAGTTTTCCATTTGTTCTGCTTCTGTTCATGCTTGTCTCTCCCGTTTGTTCTTATGCTCCTGCAGCTGCACAAGGACCCTGGTGGCACTGAGGCAATCGCCCATGCAGGGGGGTGGAGGGGTGGACCTGCTTAACTTGACATTTTACAAAGAAAACTATTTCAGCACAGCGACCTCTTCACAAAAAAAAAAAAAAAAAA
>VZTJ01001560.1:2458525-2476390 GCA_013397795.1 Orthonyx spaldingii | reverse complement strand
AAAAAAAAAAAAGTAACCCAGAACAGCCCTAAAAACAGACAAACCAACCAAAAAAAATTTTCATCCAGACTTTTTAAAGAACCAACAAGTGAGACTTCAGCCAAATTGGAAATTATGTCCAGTCATTGGCCTCCCCTCTGCAGATGGAAGCTCAGTCCCCATCATCTGGGGTCCCCCCTTCTAAGGGGAGATTGCAGTACACCTTAGACTTCAGCCCAAGCAGAAGAGGGCTTTTTTAAGAGAAGCTCCACATTTCATTGCCTAAAAACAACTTAGGTGAACAGGCAAAGGGTCAAGTCCAGGCTGAGCCTACCTTCTGCAGGGCATTATCAGGGCAGAGTCCTCAAGGACCACTTTTCTCAAAGCATCCTAATGAGCACAGCCCAGCACCACAGAGGCTCCCAGCAGGCTGAGCACGGAGCAGAGGGCAATACTTGGTTATCTCCAGAAAGGAGATGTCTTTTTAGTAAGGTTTCTTAAGCAAAAGCAGCTGTGCTCTGCCTGCATCCTCCCTCCCCTGCTTCCTCCCGGCTCCACACAGACAGCTGAACTCGTTGACAAAGAGAAACTAAATTGGACAAAGCCAGAAAGATAATTAAGCCCCTGCATCTTTTGTTACCTTTGTTCAGGCAAGAAAAGAGATCTTAAACCTGCCCTGAAGAGGGATAAAACCTCCAAGGAGCCTTGCAGTCAGCTACAAGGAACCATGAGGAACTCAACATCTATTGCACTGGCACTTGTGGGATGCCTTGTTTGCTATGAGGTCGCTGTCCAGCATCCCACCAGGTGCCTGGAGTCCCAAAATGAGCCCTGTTCCTCCTGCCAGCGAGACGTGGTGGCACAGGGCATCTGGAGGAGCAGCACGTCCCCCCCTGGGGTGAGGGCTCAACAGGATGGGGAGCAGGGCAGAACCAGCAGGGTCAGTCCCAGCCAGGCAGCTCCTGCTTTCCCAGCTGCTCCCCAAGCTGCGTGAGGGCTGCCAGGCCATGGCCCAGGGTATTTCAAATGTCTGAAAAACATCCCATGGGCTCCATCCTGGTTATTTATAGGAGCTTATTCTCGACAATCTCAGTGGGAATTGGAGCCCTGCTATGCTAAATCCTCTCCAAACACATATTAACAGACCCCAGACCGGGCTTGCTGCTCAAGTTGTGATTTAAAGTCTGCGTGGAGATGGCAGGTCGGAAGGAATCCTTCCCCAGGAATATGCTGCAGACCTCAAAATATTCATTGCCATCTGTCCCTTTTTGTCGTGGGTTTATAGAGCTCTTCTCAGAGCGAGTCCTGCCCTGGGCAGGGCGATGCCAAGGCTCCCCAGGAACATTGGCCAGACGAGAACGGATTTGCAGTTTCCTGCTGGAGACAAAGCGGCCGGAGCAGGCTGGGTGATCCTGACAGGCTGCCCGCTCTGGGACAGCCTAATGCTGCTCCTTGCACACAGAAGGTCTTTTGGACTGGTTGCATTATAATTTAATCCATCCTTCAGCGATTTTAGCTCTCAAGATTGTTGTTATTTTACACCTCAGCAGAAGTTCACGAGGAACAAAATGAGGTTGCAATCCTCTAGGGGAAGCTGGCAAGAGTCACAAATCCATCTTTGTGGATACAGATTTAAGCTTAGGTTCAAATAATTAGTTCTTTACCCAGGCCTTAAGCTAAGGAGACAGTGAGTTCATCTGCAGAGGCTGCAGAACATCTTCCTGGGAAGCTGCGACACCCTCACATCCCTTTTCCACACTCATTTATAAAGCAAAGGTTCCAAGCAGTGCTGGATGTGGCTCAAAGTCAGGAGCCCCAGTACAGCGAGGGAGCCCCAGCACAGTGGGTCCCTCCTGCACCCACCTCTTGCAGATTTTCTGGAAGGGTGGTCACTCAGTCCTCCATCCCACACACAGGATGCAATTCCCCCTTTCCAGGCTGCCAGGGCACACAAACCCACCCTGTCGCGCTGCCCAGGCTGTGAGCCGAAGGGACCTGACAAATTCAGCTGGTGCTTCATCCCTCCTGCTCCCCACAGGATGGCCCAAAGCCATCAGGAGGCATTAGGACATCCCAAGCCTCCACTTCTCCACTCCTTCCCCTCAGTGGCTGTGGGGACACCATGGGGACGTATTTCTCAGGCTGCCACTGAGGAGTGATGGCTCTATCAGCCTCCCTCTGCCTGCCCGTGCCTTCCCTTATTTATTCCCCGCTTTGAGCTGCGGCTTGTGGCTGCTGAAGCATTTGGAAGTTTGTGTAAAGGTTTTATTGCTTCATTTTTAACCTCTGCACAAATGTCTACATCATTAGCTTGGGTTTTTTCACCCTGTATCCCATCCACTCTGCGCTTTCCTCCTCCTGGGCATCCCCATGCTCCTGTGCCTGTCAGGCAAGGTGGGATGGGGACATGGAGGGGGACATTTATTAGTGCTGAGGTTGTTTTTCTGAAGGAGGGAGTTGGTCCAGATTTTTTCCATGCCACATGCAAAGATGTCCACACGCAAGGTCTGGTTCTCCACCACTCCATCCCCATGTCTTGACTCCTCAACTGCAAACAAACCCACCCCAGCTGCTCTCCCTCAGCCTATGAGTTGTTGTGGGGGCAGCAATGCAAAGACATGGCACACATACAGTACCCAAAACCTGCCCTTTGAGTGATAACCTCATGGTTTTTCACCATGAAAGCACCAAAGTCTGGCCTGGCAAACCCAAGCTGTGGCCAAGATCACCACCACCACTTCCCTCAACCCCCTGGGACATCAGCTGGAGAGCAGACTTGTGGCAGGCCATGGCTGATTCCCAAGGCTGACAAACTCTGCATTATCACTCATCGTGGTGCCCTGCTTTAAATTCCCACCAGCATGAGCCTACCCACCCCATGGCACTTGGATAATGACCATGACAAACCCAACAGGGCAGGAAGCTGGAGCTGGGCTGTGTCACCAACAGCCCCAAGTCCCCATTCCTGAGGAGGAGCTGTGGGGGATACAGCCCCATCTCGGCAGCAGGGACCCCTTCACCACCTTCATTTCACATCTAAACCCACCATAGCAAAACATCCGAACACATCCCGTGCAACCAAGGGGTTAAAAAAGTGCAGGTGCTGCAAAATTTATCATGCCCTGGCATTCCTGTCTGATCTCCGTGTTTTCCCACAGGCGATAAAGAAGCAGCACAGATTTTCATTTTCCTTTTGAAGATGCTCTCCTGCAGCCCTGGGCACACACATTTGCTGTTTTGCCCTCACCCTGGCTGGGCTTGGCACAATTTTCCTGTTATGGAAACATCCCCTGTCCTTCTCACCAGGTCTAACCCTCAGCCAGGCACACAGCACGTAGGGACACACCGGCAGTGACTTGACATTCCAATAATCTCTTGATGCCTTAGACTTCAGAGGCCAGTTTGCTGCCACCAGTGGCAAAATTCAACCCCCAGGAACAGCATGTTCAGTGTTTCCCATCATCTCAGACCATATCTTCAAGGTGGGGGATTAGATATGCAGAGCAAAATTCTTCCAAAGTAGGAATTCTGCCTCTGCAAATATTAGCGATGCAGGCGTCGTGTTGGGGATTATCCACCGTCATGGCATGTAGAGGGAAGATGGATTTCAAGATGATAATAGGAATGACACACGTTGCTTTTTCTCCTTTCTGCTGACACACAGTTTAACAGTCACTGCAGAGTTTTCTTCCCATTTAAAATTTCCGTTTAATAGCCAAGGAGCTCATGTTAATTCAGATGATCTTTCCCGCAGCACGACGAGGAAGGGTGCCTCTTCTAGAAGCTTTTTTTTCAGTCTCAGTGGCTGTGGCTAATAAAAAAATATCTCCTGTGGCTCCACAGAGGCCATGGAGAATGTGTCCTTTACCAAGCTATCAAACTCCACTTGACCCAAGCTTGGGCAGAGTCAACAGTGTTTAAAACTTAGACTCTCCTAATAGCATCTCCTCCTAGAGGGGTCCATAGAGGTTTCTCAATACATTTTCAGGACAGAAGGGGATGCAGTGAGCATCCTCCTGCCTGCCATCCCATCCTTGAGGCCGGATGCCCATGGCAGGCAGGCCAGGCACTGGTGGGGACCTTGTGGTGACAGCATGATGGGATACAGGGACATGGGGCAGCAGGGCTGGAACACCAACAGGTATCTCCAATTCAGAGGGTGTATGTACCCCCCATACTCCCCTGCAAACCTCACCCTCAGAGCGTTGGGCAAGGCAGGGGGTATTTTTCGTGTGCTTCTTGGTTTTATTCCAATTTTCCCATTTCCTTGTCCCCTGAGCGTGCCCTGGCACTGCCAGCAGGAGATGGGAGCAGTGCTATGACCTCCTTTGATCTCCAGCTGTCCCCACGTCTTGGCAGCTCACCCCAGATGGGAAACTGCATCCTGCTTTTATTTATATATTTTTCCAACCAAGTGTAGCTGGCAGTCAGGAGAAGCCACCGAGCAAACTTCCTCCTCACTTCAACAAACAGCAAAATCATTACAAAATTCTCTCTTGTGCATTGGAGTTGCATATATTCACTTATCCTATAGATCAGGAACACGGGGCATTGCTTAGTTAAGGATGTGAGTGTAGCAGCTCCAGGAGCAGAGGTTTCACACACAAATCTCCCGGCTGTGAGCACAGCCAGGGTACACAGGGAGCATATTAATGCTTTGTGCAGTGAACCCCCTGCTTAAACCAGTGGCTAAACCCAGTCTGAGGGAAGGAACTCCTGAGCAGTCCTGGGGTCTTGCTGAACTTTATTTATTCACCCAAAAACATCCCATGGGTGGAGCTAGAGTAGTGAGGGCATCTCCACACACACCTCACTGAATGCCAGCCCATCAGAAATCCTTCCCTCATTCCTCTCCCTGCCCTGAAATAATGACATAAATCCAGTGTTTTAAACTTTTTTTTTTATTTTTAGTAGGACATAATTCAGGTTATTGCCAAGAACTGCAAATTGTTTACCAGCCTTGTGCAAACAAAGGCTCCGATCAGCCGCAGAAGCACAGCCCTGGGGCTTTCCAGCAAGCCGGAATTCTTTAATTACTTAACAAAAACTCTGTCTTACTTTTTTTTTTTCTTCATTTTGTTTCTTTCCTTCAGCTGTTACCTTGGAAAACCACAATTCTGGATGCCTTCCATACCACACACTGCTAAAAACCTCGTTTAGTGATGATTTTGCCAAAGTAGTTCCCCAGCTGGGATTGAAGCGGGGCCGAAGCCGTGCTCCATCAGGAAGAGCTGCCTGGAACCAGCAAAACATCCTCAGCATGAACTTTCCTGGTGGTAAGAGTTTCTCGTGAACACACACAGGTGCTCGTGGACACAAGGAATGAGCATCTCCTAGAGAGCCTGGCAGCTTGCAGTGAGCATCCTCTAATTTCTCTCTGATTTTATACCTTGATCTTTGCTCACATCTGGTTTTGGCCACCCCAAGAAGTGTTTTGGAGACAAGCAGAAAAATGAATTTTCACAAATGTCATGGGAAAGGAAAGGGGGCACTGGGAATGCACAACATGGCTCTCACAGGAAAAACCCATCTCTCCTCCAGCAGCAAGAAGAGGGAGAAAGGAATCCTTTAGCTCTCACCTAACACAGGCACCACCCCACCATAGCCAGGGAACAGCAAGGCAGGTGGAAGGTAGAGTTCACTAAAATTTTTAAGATGCCTTATTTTTACCATCTCGGAAAAGCCTCCAACCCCCTTTCATTGAAAAAATAATCTGCACATTTGAAAAAAAAAAAAAATTAACAAAGAAGCCAAATTTGCATTGCATTAACCGAGGAGCAGTTCAAGGTGCAGAACAGTTCCCTGTCAGTCTCGGGGAGGTGTCTGTGGAGGGTAAATAAGGCTGGTGCACAGCCTGCTCGGTGTAAGCTGTCATTGCAGCCAAGGCATCAGTCAGGAGAAAAACATAACGTTGGCGGATCTCGGAATACATAAATAAAACATGCTTACTACTTGCCATCAGCGAAAAAGTTTCAAAAAAATCAAAAAGCTGCCTTCCGAGCTTCCCCCCCCATCTCCCCCCACCCTGCCCTTATCTCTACTGCTTTTCCTTGTAGCATAAATTCAGTTTTCAACATCTCTGTTTTCAGACATCCAAATGGACTCCAAGGAAAAGGGGGAGGGATGGAAAACAAACCCAAAAGTTTGGCGAAGCTGTGAAAATGCCAGCTCAGCACAGGGGGATGGCATCCTCCTCATCACAGCGCCCGGGGGTGATTCCTGGGGTTTAGGAAGAGCAGGGAAGGCATGGCAGGGTGGGCCAGGATGGGCTGAGCTCTCAGCATCCTCCAAGAACCACCATTTTCCAGCCTGGATCCTGGACAGCCGTGAGGCCGATGGCATCTCCCAGCCCTCCAGCCAATAACCCCATCAATTCCCAATCAAATCCCTGGCAGCACCAATGTCGCAGCCAAACACAGGAAATTGATTTGCCATAAGTCATATTTACTGTCTCAGCCATAAATGTGCCAAACCCCATCTTTTTATCTGTAAATAATGCCAGAAATTCTCCTTTTTGTAGAAGCCTCCACTACAAAACCCCCAGCAGAGAACAGGAAGTGCTGTATTAAACTGTGGGGGTGTCAGGGCTGTGTTTACAGAAAGATCTGATCCAGACAAGTTTTGCTTCATCCTCTGGGATCCACCGTGGATGGGGAGGCTGAGTGGGATGTGGGATGGTGGCAGCTGCAGGATAAACCTGGGCTTCGTGCTGGAGGGAGGTGCAGGTGAGACCCCACACACAGAACTCCCAAGAAAAGAAAGGAAGGTCTAGAGAAAGGGCTGATATTGCCTTGGACTGGGTTTGTTTATCCTTCAGTTCCCACGGGGATTGCACACCTAGAGCTGCTCTCAGCATCCGTGAGCCCTTGGCTGTTTGACACTGCATTTTGGGATGATTTGATAAAGCACAAGGCGAGTGGCTCCGACACAGAGCCTGCCCACTGCCAGCCCCTGCCTGCTCTGTCCCCACATCCTGAGTGCTGCCAGACTTCCAGAGTTCCCTGTGGCTGCGTGGATCTCTGCCCCACAAACAGGGATTTGGGCAGTGCATCGCTCACCGAGGCCATTGCATTCAGCTTGCTCAGGGTCTTGGTTCCCACTAAGACAGGCACGGCAGCCCCAGACTCAATGCACTGCCTAATGCTCTGCTCCGCAGCACGTCCGTGAGTCAAACACATCTGTCTCCCAAGTGCACTCCCCGGGCTGCTGCCAGACCAGGCAGAGACAGGGCTGCAGTAATTGATGTCAAACTGCCCTTCCTGCCAGCGTTTCGGGGCTGATCTGACGGCACCAATGGAAATCACAGCTTAGGTTTAAGAGAAAACTCTCCCCGAGAACGAGCCTGAGCTCTTGTCCTCCCCCTGCCTATCTGGGCAGCGGTGGGAAACATCTCCTGCCACATCCCTCACCTCCTCCCCATCTGTCAGGACCCTCTTGATGGTGTTTCTCTCCTCCCCTCTCCTTTCTTTGCACTCATTTCTCTTTCCATCATTCTCCCATCTCTGCTGACAGGATCAAAGCTCTCCCCACAAACCCATCTAATCACAAACAATCATTCCCATTTCTGTGCAGTTACACAAGAAAACCAGGGTGTGAAGCTGCAGGAGTGGTCCCTTTGGCTCATGGATAAGTGCACCAGTCCCTTCCTCCAGCCCTCCCCAGCCTCTCACTGTCCCACCATCACTGGTCAAAGCTCCATGTCCAAATCCACCCCACCCAATGAGACCCACGGCTGGAGGAAGCAGTGGGTGATAAAGGTGAGTTCTCCTGCAGCTCCTGCAGCAGAAAGCTCAGCCCTGAGCTGAGGAGCCTCCATCACAGGGCTTTGCCTCCACCGTGCCTGGCTGATCCCACTTCATCTGCTCTGCGTTGCCTGTGGACCCCACGGAGGCATCCATTGGAATCCTGTCCCAACCATGACCCTCAGCCATCCCTGCTGGTGTCTCACCGGGCTGTCCCAACAGGAGTCTTGTTCTCATTGCCAAACACCACCTTGGGACACGGTGACCTTGCTCCCACCTGGCTCCAAATGAACTTTTCGGGCACAGGACACATTGTCACAGGATTTGGGTTTCTCCTGCTGTTACATAAATGCTGAAGCAAAGCCAAGCCTCTGCATTAAGTGGAGGAGCTGCTGCTTGTGGTGGAGCAAAGGTCTCAGAGAATCATAGAACATCCTGAGTTGGAAGGGACCCACAGGGATCGAGCCCAGCTCCTGTCCAGTCCTTGCTGTAGACATCAGCATTCACTTCATGACATGGTTTGGTGGGCACAGTGGTGTCCATTCAAAGGTTGGGTTAGGGGGGCCTTTTCCAGTCATAATAATTATGTGGGTCGATGATTTCTGTATCTACCTGGCTCTCCCACCTGCCCTGGCACAACTGAACCAGCACCCATCCTGAAACCTCTCTGCCCAGCTCAGGGTTCCCCTCAGTATTAAATTGCAGAAGCTGCAGATGGGAGAAGTTCACACTGGAAATCACAAATAAGGGAACCGTTTTGTGAACTTTCAACTCACTGATGCTCTCCCTGATCATTAAAACCGGCATCCTTTCAAGATGAGCACAGATCTCCCATTAAATGTGCTCCAAAACAGAAGGCACACAATGGAGGCAGCAATTAGGAGCAATTGCTGCATAGACAGAAAAATAATTGATCAGTATTTCTTTGGAAAAGCAATTGGGAAAGCAACTGAGCTGGGGTGGAACAAGTTCCCTGGCCATCCCTGTGATTTGGACTTTCTTCACAGTTTTATAGGGGGATAGAAGCAAACAAAATAAAAGTCTGTGTTGACTCTTGTTTCCTAAATATTGAAAGGTGGAAACATCAGAAAGCCTTGGGAAAGGACGTTACAGGTGGGAAGGACAGGATGACTCTGTGGTGAATGAGGATAATTTCATTGTCTACCTTTATAAATGCCTCCTCCAAGCACTCGAAACATTGCTCCACTGGGGCAAGCCAAGGCCTGAGGCATCATTTCTTTATGTTTGTAACAGGTTTTCCAATTTGTCATGCCCAGCATCTCCTGAGCTTTGCCTGGGAGCTGTTGGTGGCACAGGAACCCTGGAATCTGTTCCTCCTGGTGGCACTTGTCTGTGGGACATGTCTCTCCCTCACTGGAGCAGGCTGGCCACACAAATTCACTGTTGCATGTTCAACAGCACCAGTTTGCCTCCTGAACTCTAATTTACTCAGGGTCTCTGCGGGATCCTAAATGGACTTTGAGATATTTAATAAATGGACCATTAGTATTCCCTTGGTTTTCCGTGTTCAACAGTGTCATCACGTTTCTAATGTAAACCTATGGCAGAGCTTCCCAAACGAGGGCTCCCTCCCTGGATCTCAAACTAAGCTTCCTCCTTTGCTGCATCAGACCAAAGCCAGCCCAACACAGCCATGGGAGTGGATATGAAACCCCCAAAATGCTGATGCATTAGATCCTCACAGCAGCAAAGCCTTTCTTTAAATCAAATAAAGAAGACAGTGCCTTCCTTCCATCCACTAGCAAAGTTTAAACTCCACAGATAAAGTCTGCCACCAATTAAAAGGAAAAACTGTGCTGTGCTAAAGGATGCAGAGGGGAGATGGTGGTGGTGGATGAAGCACAGCGGTGAGGGAAGAGCGTGCTTGGATGCTTGATTTAATTTGGGCTGAGAATTACACGCTTATCTACATTTTTTTCCAGGCTAGTTGGAAATTTCACAGCTTTTCACGAGTGGCCCACAGCCGATTACCAAGGTACCTGGCTCTGCCGACCCCAGCAGTGCTGTGAGCACTGGCAGCTGGGCAAAGCGTGGGATTGCTCCGTTCTAGCTCAGTGAGGACAGGGATGTGGGATGGGTCAGGCCACCGTGGAGCCAGAGTGCAAGGACAAGGTCGGGACAAGGTTGTGCTGCCTTGGTGTCACCTCCTGGGAGGAAGAGGAGAGCAGCCCTTGCTGCCTCCCTGCCATGCAGCCGGTTGTATGGCTGAGAAACAGCCTAATGCAAACACTAATTACCCTCATTCTGATACAGTCTAAACTTCCTACGCTCGGCTTTGTAACAGTGGTGCTTCTTCCCCGTCATCCGGTCGGGTGTGATTATATTTAGGAGAGAGGAAGCACAAGAAAGCAGAGCCGAGCTGAGCTCGAGCCACGGCATGTATGAAGGAGTTAATGCTTTAGAGGCTGCTTTCCTATTATCTCCCACCTTAGTCACCATATAATCAGACATGAATCCAATATGCAAAGGAGACACTACATTAAAAAAGGCACTTGAAAGTTGCTTATAGTTTTGTTCCACACAGACAGCATTGATCTCCCAAAACATTGGCATTTCAAGGTGCAAATGAGCCTTTCCTACCTCTTGCAGGCTTTTCTAACGCTTCGGCTCCTTGTAAGCGAGGTTAAAGAAGGTGTGAGAGGCACTTAATTACAAACACACCAAACTCCTTTGACAAGTCCAAATGAGAGTTTGCCTAAGCAAGAATCATTTCAATCCCATCACAGAGCCACCACAGGCTCTGAACCATGCACGGGGAGGTGAAGGCAGAATAATTTAAATAAAAGTCAGGGAAAACAAATCTTTTGCCTGCAGAGTTCATCAAGGAGAGCTGCTGTTTTTGCACAAAACTACTGATCTCGAGGGAGGGAAGAGTTTGCAGATCCAGCGAAGGAAAAACACAGAAAATTTGCTCAGAAGTCCGAAACACAGACTCAAATTAATAGTATGGGAGCTAACGCTTGGGTGAGTGCTGCAAGAAATAGCCACTGAATTTGGAAGCTGAATTTTTAAACGAACTCACCTCATTTAGGCTGTTCCTCTCCTCACATTCGCTCCCCATGAATATTCAAGCAGAGCAGAGAACTCGCTGGCAGGAATATTAGCGAGAGCAGTGCCAGTATCAGAGCATATATTAGCTGGTGCTGGAAGGGATTCACAGCAAAGCGCTTTCCAGAGCCGTGATCGCACTCGGCGCTGCCCGTTCAGGGCTGCTGCCAGGGCTGGGCACCGAGCTGAGCACAGAACCAGGCAGCTCCCGGGGCCACGCTGGGCTTTGGCACCTCCCCACACCCTGAGCATCCCCAAAGGGACTGGCAGCCCCAGCCAAAGGTGCAGAACCCGAGGTGGGATAAAGGAGGCTGTGAAATGGAACCCAGGAGAGCCTCACCTCTAAAGCTCCTTCCAACCCAAGCTGTTCTGTGCCCATCCCAGGATGGGGACACCAGGAGAAGAGCAGGACACACCATGGGGACAGGGAGCTGATGGTCCCATTGAGTCTGTTAATATTGATGAAGATGAAACCTGCCAGTGCTTTAGTAGATCCCATTCTCCTCAGACAGGAGTGGAGCACATTTGTCCCCCCACAGCAGCAAAAATTTATTGGTGCCCTTGATGCCTTTTGCTCAACACACTCCAATTTCTTTATCACAGAATCACTAGGTTGGAAGAGACCTTTAAGATCTTCGAGTCCAACCCAACCCAACCCAACCCAGCAGAGAGTTACATGGAAATGCAGACTGAAAGCCATGAAAAATCCTGAGTGGGACAGGGCTGAAGGATTGTCCTCACAGCATTCACAGAACGGGGCCTGCAGAACAAAATTTAAGGGATTTTCCTGTGTGTGGACAGCCCTTGAGCCCACTCCCACCCACCCTCTCCCCCATCCAACTGAAAGTGTGTTTTTGCTGAACAGGAATGAGGGCTGGCCCAGCATTCCCTTTTTTTGGCAACGTCCATATATCTTGTGGAGCCTATAGCTGATGAATTACATGACACGCTGAGGGAAGTGGCACTGAACATATGGCTCTGCAGTGTAATATATTCAGAGAAGTTTGATTTAAAGGTAGCAGGAAGGTAGGTGCAGGTCCCACAATCTGTTTCGGGGAAGCCATGCCTCTCAAAGAATTTTGAGGCTATTTGCAGTGAAATCAGATGTGACACCAAGCCAAGCTCAATGGTACCAGTGCTGAGAGCATGGGAACAACATCAAAGGAAACTGCAGGAGATGCACCATTGTTCAGGTGCGTCTGGACTGGGCTCAGGTGGGACTTTCCCAGTGCTCAGAGGTCACACCACAGCAAGAGGCCCTGGTGCTGCTCATGCTAGAAGTCTGGGTTGAGGGCAAGCAGTTTTCAGGGCTTTTTTTGAGCTCACAAATATTAAAACGAAACAAAAAAAAAAAAAGATTCTTCAAACAAACAAACCAAAAAGCATCAGAGACCATGTGCAATGTCCCCACATGTGCTGACTCCTGCCCTGGAGCAGGAGGGAGCCAATGCTGAGCCTCCAGCCTGCAGCAGGGACCTGCTGGTCAGACACAGGCCATGCAAGGTCTAAAAGAAATAATTAGGTGTAGGAGTTTAAAACACACACAGCAGCATTCTACTGGTGGGATGACCTTAATTAGACTGTAAAGTGTGGAAAATGTTCATAGGAAACAGTGCCTGCCTGGAGATGATAAATAAAATGCATTGATCTCTAAGTACCGAGCTGGCAATTCTTTGTTTGGAGGTAAACATGTGATTAGAAGTAATCCAGCAGTAAATATAGCACAGCTCCCCTGTCATCTCTGCCTCCAGTGCAGGCCCAGCTGCATGGAGGAACAGGTCAGTTCTATATAGGAGTTGTGATTGTCCTTTCCAGCCTCAAACCTGGGGTCTTGCAGTCATTGATATGCTCCTAGTGCGGCAGAGGGAGATTTCCTTGGAAAATTCCACTTGGACTCACAGGTGCCAAAGTGGGGAGGTCATCACTCGTCTGCCTGTGTCACCTCCACCTTTCACCTTGTGTCACAAGCAGCCCTGCAAGCCTCACATGGCTCCTCCAGAGCACAGCCACAGCCCCTGTTTCCTCAGTGCTTCCATTCCAGCAGCCCCAAATCCTGGAGGGTCCGTGCATGGTGCCAACACACCCCGAGGGCACCTGGGGCCAGGTGGAGCCAGGTTTTTAACACCTGCTCACGGCCAGCCTGGCTATAAACTGATTCTCTGCAGACCTGGAGTTCATTACTGGAGTTGTTCAATGCCATTACATTTCCTAGGGCTCATCTGGGAGAGCGAAGGTGAATCTCTGCAAGAGCAGGAGGAAGGAGGATTTTGGCACCGGTGTATCCCAGGGGTTTGCAGGTGGTTTCCCCAGCAAGGGATGCTGGCAGAATATGCATCATCTCCTTCACCCCACACAGCTGGGGAATGGATTTTTCCCCTCCCAAAGCCCCTTTCCTCCCTCTTAAAATGTGTCCCCCAGTATTATTCCATCTGCAGTTGATGGGACCACCATGTCTGGCACAGCCACTCGTTGCTGCCCCTCACCTGGGGACCAGAGGGGAAAGCAAGCAGGGAATTTATTTTGTTGGTTTTGCCATTAAGTGATTTCCACACAGCTGAGGAAGCCAGAATGTCTTGGCAAAGGAGCCCTCAGTGAGCAGGGCTCAGTATTTCTCATTCCCACCATTCCCACATCCACAGGGTGCTTTGCCAACCCCTTCCCCTCTCATCTCTCAGTCTCCACTGCTCCTGTGCCTGTCCTTTTCACCCCTAGATCTCTCTCAAAGCTAAAGAAAACCTGGAATCATCTCACACCTCTGTTCCCAGGAGTGCACACTGCGTGCTGGGAGAGCAGCAAACACGGCATCGACATCGCATTTGCAGGCTACAGGCAAGAAACCTGGAGCAGTGTCTGCCTGGGTGTGCTTTTAATTGCTCACATCCCTGCTTTTCACCCAGAAGTGCTTCCTCTGTCCCAACTGCAGTATTGGTTTTGCATGACACGTGCTTGGTTTAGGATGTGCTTTAAGGGACTTCTCTGCAGAACTGTGTATTAAATTCCTTTCCAATTCATGCTTGTTTTGGTACCAGAAGCATGTTATCATACACCAGATGGAGCTAAATAAAAATACCACGAGAGCTGCAGTATATTGATGTGATAGATATATAATAATTAGATGTGCTGTAAAGCTATTAAGGCTGCAAATCTGAAGTATCTATTATATTTTCTCCATTTCTATTTCCACAACATCCCTCATAGCATGGTGACAACTGGCAATGCTAACATCCACATGCATCTTTTTCCAGGCACACACAGACTGTAATAGCTGCAGGATTTATCTCAGTGTGACTCAGCCTGTCTGATAACACCAGAATGAAAGCAAAGCCCTCTCCCTGCACAGGAGAACTCGCCGGACTCGGGGCGATTCCTCCCAGCCCGTGGGTGTGGGAGCAGCAGAGCATCCGTGCTGTGAGGATGGGCAGGGACGGAGGCACAGTGGTCAGAGCATCCAGGGACAGCGTTTCGGGTGGGGAAGTGTCACCACACAGCAGCCAGAGGTTTGCAGAGGAACCAGCGTGGGGACACTGCTCCCTGCTTGCAGGCAGCAGGAAGACAAGCTCCGAGCTCTGCCTCGCTGGGATGCCAGCGGCTCCTCACGGATTCCTCGGGGCTGTAGGGCCCCATTCCAGTGGCAGACTCAGTTTCAAGGGAGTGGAGCATGTCTGAGCCAGCAGGGGGGAATGAGGGAATGAGCCACCTGCTACTGGCAGGTCCGCTGGAACAACATCCCTGAAACAAACAGCACGCCTCTCCTGCCTTTTCCCCTCCGGTATCCCTTAAATTGAGGGACCAGCACCCTCAGGGTTGCACTCGATGGCTCAGGCAGCACCAGCAGCCAAATGTGCAGGGGGACGAGCTGCCAAAGCATTCACTTGACTTTTGTGGAGAGATGGCAGCTGGCAGGGGGTGCCCTGGCTGGGGCATCAGCCCTGGAGCATCCCCACAAGGCTTTGGTGGGAACCCACCCGCCCCTGGTGCTCCTGCTCTGCTCCCAATCCCATCCCACACCCGCCCTGTGCAGCCAAGGCCCCTGGGCTCCCTGCCCTGTGCCAGAAATGCCATTCCCCACCCCGCTGCCCCCATTCCCTGGCAGGGGGAAGCAGCTTCCCAGCCCCGGTGGGTGCCAGGCACCAGCCCCAGCCCCAGCACAGCCACCCACCCTTTATCCATCGGCTTTTCCAAGTGCCTCCAGGCTGTTGTGTTGGCATTTCTCTCCTGGAACGCTGGATTTTGTAACTACCCTGTCATCTGTGATGAGTGGGCTCTATTTTAAATCACTCTTTATGTTATTCAAAAAAAAACCCAAAAAAACAACATGCCGCTTCCAAGAAAAACATAACGAAAATCCCACAAAAAGCCACCTCAGGAGCCCTGTGCCAGCTCCACGCAGAGCAGCAGCAGATGCATTCACAGAATCACAGAATCATTAAATGTGGAAAATGCCTCCAAGATCATCATGTCCCACAAAACACCACCTTGCCCACTAAACCATGGTGTGAAGTGCCACATTTATTCATTTTTTTGAACATTTCCAGGGTTGGAGACTTCAGCATTTCCCTGGGGAGCCTGTTCCAAGGTTTTCACCCTGAGCAATACACAGGGCACACAGGTGATGCCCAGGGTGTGCACGGCCTCAGTTCCCAGGTGCCCACACACACAGCCTCCCTCCCACCCTGGAAAATGACATTTTAAGGATGTTTTGACCAGTTCATTCAGTCTTTCCCCCCTGCCTGGACTGTTTTTCACTGGCTGCAGAGGTGAAAGAGCCAGAGCCAAGCCCCTGCAGCCAGAGCAATGCCAGAGAGCCACTGAGCTTTGCCTGCAAATCCCAGCCCAGTCCATCCACCACAAGAGTTGCTGGAATTCCCCGGAGGCACTGCCAGCTCTGCCCTCCAGCAGGATCTCCCCCAGGACTGGGTTTGGCCCTGTGATGTGCACACAGGGAGAGATGTGGTGAATCTTTTCCTTTCATCTAGGCAAGGGATGAGTCCATTTCTCTGCAGTATCAATGCTAGGCATGCAGGAAAAACTTCTCATGAGCAAGGCTGGCAGTGATCCTTGCACTCCACAGGCAGAAGCTCTTTGAGGACTCTACTCTGCACCCCAAACCTCTCCTGAGTTACTCCAGCCCCACTGGAAACCCTGTAACTCCCTTGTCCCACAGGCAGGAGATATCATGCCTGGGAAGGGATGCTGATGCTGTCTGGTCTGGAAGCAGTGGAGGAAGGGTCTTTTCCTACCTATTTAATTGCACACATTACCAAACTGCAATGGGGAGTTTGTTTGACTTTTCTGACCCACTCAGTGCACTAAACACCAACATTAACCCGAACCCCATCACCATGGGATTCCAGATCAGAAAAATGGAGGAGCAGCAATGTTGAGGTCCTGTCAAGATGGCCTTGGGATACCTTTTCCAACCCCAGTGTTGCTGGAGCTCTGGGCTCTTTGACTCTCTCAACCCTAACCCTAAGCCTTGCCCTAACCCCAGATCATTAAACAATAAAGGGGAGTGTGGGCTTTTGCTGCAAACACAGCTTTCAGATAAGTCCTTTTTTAAATAATTTATCAGGCAGCATTTATTTTTCCTGTTGTTTTTATTTCCCTGACAGCTTCCTTGTCAGTTTAACTCACATATATTATGCTTTCGCAGCAGTTGGCTGGGGGCATGTCTGTGTGATGCCATGGGCTCTGGACCCCTAAAGATGCTTCAGGAGCTTGGCACATCTGGCCGAGACCCCTGGGAATGGTCCCATCCTGCCTGTCTTGGATGATGGTTTTGCTCTGGTGGGACACAATGTCCCCCCTCACTGTCCATCTGCAGGGGCTGCTTTCACCTAAGCAGCCCTCCCTTTCCCCACAGCTGCAGCCAGACCTCCAGAGTTTTTGCTTTCAGTTTTTAAAGAGCATTGAGATACATTAGACAGGATAAAAATTTTATAAGGGAAACATTATATACACTTTTGTATGTATAACCCTCATGCTTCAGGGTGAAAGGCACCTTCTAACTGCCTGGGGTAAGGGGGAAAATCCTCCTCTGGGTGCATTAGAGCCTAATTGGTTGTTATGGATGTTATGTGGTAAGTTTTTAATAAAACCCAAACTTTCCTCAAGGCACACACACACTAAGAAAAGTCTCATGCGACAGGACACTTGGGCTTGGTGCAGGGCAGGGTTCACCAGCAGCCACAGAAGATTGGAGGGAACTGCCTGCCCACGAGCCTGGGCGAGGTCCTGGGCACTCACATGGAGAGGGTGGGATGGGGAGCCGAGGAGAGGCTCAGGCACAGCCCATCCCTGACACCCCGAGCTGGTGGGGACCCCCTGCTCCCCACACAACCCCTCCGCCAGCCCCGCTAGAACACAGCGCGTTCCTCCTGCGAGTAACACAGCCAGCAAACCTGTTTACATTTGAGTTGTGCACGGTGTCACATCCCCTAAGTGTCTTAAAGTAATACTTGATGATATTCTCTCCTTCAGTAAACATATTGATTAGATTACAAATAAGATTACGAGTGAACACGGCCCTTTGCAAGCGCGAGGCAGCGCCGCGGCTTCCTCCTGTCAAGTGGGTTTGAGTTCATTTGTTACAGAAGCTCTTGATTATTGTGATTTAATGTGACTCTGCTCTTCCTCCCCCACGGGGACACCAAACAATTAGTGGCTGCATTTTGGGGTGATTATAACACACCTTGAGGGTGCTCAGGAGGCAAAGAATTAAAGAGCAAAGGACTTAACGAGCTAGAAAACAGCGATTCCCCGACATGGCGCTGCCCGTGGGGTGGTTTGACCTGGAATCCGCGCAGCAGCCAGGGCTGGGACATGACAGCGCTGGCAGCCAGGGCCAAGCCAGCCCTTGAGCCACAGGGTGACCTTAGAGTGTGGCTTTGGGAGCTTCTTGGATGTTTACAGTGACTTGGGCACCCAAGGAGATGGGAAAAGGGGTGGGCTCAGCCCTCTGATTGCTGCCAGCAGCATGGATGGATGGATGGAGGGATGGAGGGATGGATGGAGGGATGGAGGGATGGAGGGATGGATGGAGGGATGGATGGATGGACGGATGGACGCCGCTGTT
>VZTJ01001560.1:2416704-2458344 GCA_013397795.1 Orthonyx spaldingii | reverse complement strand
GATGGATGGATGGATGGATGGATGGATGGATGGATGGATGGATGGATGGATGGATGGGATGGATGGGATGGATGGATGGGATGGAAGCAGGGTCACCCCACTGCCATCCCCACAGCCTGGCCCTGCACCCGTCTCTCTCCATCACTGCACCCCTCACTGATGGATGAAAGGAGGGAAATCCCACAGATTAACTGGGATTTAGGGCCAAGAGCCACAGGGATCCTGACTGGATCCAGGCAGCTGGGAAGCCACACCAGCCTGCTCGTCCCTGTGCAGGAGCTCGGGTCAGGGTAAGAGCAGGAAGCAGCACTGGAGGTGATTGTGACAAGAACCCAGACAGACCCTGCTCTGCAGCCCCGCACTCCCAAAGCACATTCCTGGGATAGTTGGGATTTTTTACCTCCAGCATCCACAGCTCCTGGCTCAGCTTACCTCCACTCTCTCCAAACGAGTGGATCCTCATACATTTGCAACTTGCAGGAATTGCAGCACTTGAAAGAAGGGGGAAATTAAGAGGCGGTGGTTAAAATGTTGATTCTGTGTGTACTGTGCTTCTTGACACTGATTTTCTTACATCTTGCCAGCACCAGAATTTCCCTTTGAACATCTCTGTCCAGTTTATAAATGTTTCTAATCGACAGTTTCATTTTCTCCTGCACCTCCACTAATTCCCTCAGCTTGTACCTGCCTTTGTTCTTGTAGATCAGACATTTGCTCCACTCAGTGACTGCACCCTCCAAAAAGACTTAAATACATAAATAAATAGTCTGGGACAGCCATTCTGATCAAAGCCTAGTGAAGTACATAGGGCTCTCTTCATTTCTTTTCTTTAAATTAATTTTTTTTGTAATTGGAAGTTGGGTTTTTTTTCCTGCCACATCACCCAAGCTACATCCCCTTTTCTCCCCTTCCCACTTTCTATTATTTAGCAGTCAGCAAATGAATAATTCATACTTTGCATTAACCAGAAGAGCATTGCCCCCACCGCGGGCCGTGGTTTGGGGAGGGCTGTGTTTTCCTGCAGAGGGACAGAGCGGGGATGGAGCGGGGATGGAGCACTCGGGGATGGAGCACTCGGGGATGGAGCACTCGGGGATGGAGCACTCGGGCGGGCTCAGAGCACCCTCTGCCGCCCGTGCGGGCTCCCAGCCTTTCCCTGCGCAGGGAGAAACGGACACGGCTCCTTCCTAACGAAATAACAGCAATTACAGAGCGTTTCCCCGCTGAGGGTTTCCATGCCCTCCCTCAGCGGGAAGTCAGCTCAGGCAGGGATGGGATGCAGTCGGTGTTAAACCCCTCCGACAGGTGAAGGCTCGGGGAAACAAGGACCAGCTGCCTCCACGATTCTCATCTTTTTATATTAATTTTCCCAGGAGTCATTATTTCCTTCTCCCTCACCCCCAGGGCAGGGAGAGCCCAGCACTGGCCTCTTTCCTCGTCCCCCTCGGCCTCACACTGCCCCGGCTCTCTGCCATTAAACCCCTGCTGAGTGCTGAACTACTTTGTCAACACTTGGATTTCTCTTTTTCTCTCGGCTTCTCACACTTCCTCACCCCACTCCCTTTCCAAACCTAGCCATAAAACATTCTACAACCAGGGCGTTCACTGGATATAAGGGAAAAAAACCCAGGAATTTTCCTTGAAAACTCTCTGTAGCATTCCCATCCTCAGAGGGAGCATCCCCCTGCAGTTTCCAAGTGCAGGATGAAGCATCCAAGGGGCTCCTTGCTGGACAAGTATAAAATTATTCCCTTTTACACCTTTAAGCAGCTTTGGGTGACACACTCCCCAGTTCTGCAAAGGCAGCTTTTGTCAGGATCAGGGATACAGGAGAGCTGGTGGGTCACAGAGTTGGCCCTGCTGCATGTACGAAAAACGTGCATCTTTCATACATATAAAGCAGACTTTTATAAATATCTCTCTGTGTGTGCACGTATTTATACACAAATATATATAAAACATATATTCAGACACAGATGTTACACGTATGTATGCATCTGTCCATGAATTAGGTGGGCGGGGAGCAGGGGCAGTGCTTTGGGGCAGCCCATGCCCAGGAGGAGCCTGGGGGATCCCACACCTCCTGCCCTTCTTCCACACTCACAAAATAACTTCATAAACTCACAGAAGAATCCATCCAAGCTTACAAACCCTCCAAGGCAGCAGTTCCCATCTCGGGAATGTGATGTTGGCACTGGGGGGATGAGCCCTCTCCTCACCTTCTCCATGGAGCACTCGGGCCACACTCACCCACCACACTCACCCTTCCCTGCTCCCTGCCTGCTTCTGTTGCCAAGGAGATGGGGATGCTCACACAGACCTGCTTTGTGTTGTGTAGGTACCAGGTTTAGCTATTTTTAGGGAATTTATTTATTTTTTAAATTTATGGGCAGCCCCAGGCACATTCCCACAGGATGAATGTGCTCAGAGCTTCCAGCTCACCCACCCTGCACTGCTTCACACCTCAGGTCTCTCATTCCCTCCTTCCCAGCCATCAGCTCCAGCCCTCACCCTGCCCACATGAGCTCCTGGGCATTTTTCTGTCAGGGAACTGAGTTTTGGGGATGAAGATGCAGGGACAGGAGGGACAGGCCTCCTGTGGGTTTGGGGAGGAGAGGGTTGGATGGGAATGGTGCCCATCTCCACTGGCACACTCAGCTCCACCAGCAGAGCTGGTTTAGGGCTGTGCTCTAAATGGAGACCTTGAAATGTCTGGATCAAGAATAAGCAAATACACACAAAACATATTCTCACCATTCAAGTAGAAATAAGCAGGAAAAGTAGGAATTTGCACCATGCAAGTAGAATGAAAAGGACAAACAAAAGCTACTATATGAAGGAAACCCCCCCACAACTTCAAATCACACACCACTGCTATGCGTCAGCATGGAAAGAGAGAATATAATTTGTTTTAAGAAACTTAACTCTTATTTCTCAAATATAAATGATCAGTCCCTCCAATTCCACCTCAAGGTGAAGGGCCTTACCTATAACTTACACATATTTTACACTTTTCCCTCTCAAAGTGGAGCAAAGGAGATGAACAGTGACACACTCAACACGACATGAGGATTTTCATTTTCACTGTAAGAGGCTGCGCCTAAACATCAGCTCTCCTGGGAAATTAGATATATTGTTCTTCATATTCCAATCTGCCATAATTGGGCAACACTCCAACGTGTTTTGCTCGAAATTAGAGCACCAAATGCATGACAGCAAACTAGAAAGCACTCGCAACTTTTTTTTTTTTTTGGCAACTTGATTTCGTTATTGGATTGAAAAAGTACGTAAGTGCTCAAGTTAAACCATACAGTACTTTTACAGAGTAGTAAAAGCCAGATTTGTTATGCATTTATGCAGCACTTTCACAGCAGTGTGGTACCATATCACAGCCCAAACGCTGCTTGTGTTGCTTGTACAAGTCCTCTGTTGACTTCAGAACAGGGAAACTCCCAGGAGGAAACCAAACAGGGTGCAACCCAGCTGCTTCCAGAGAGTAACAGTAAATAAGCTGAGCAGGAAAACAAAGGGAAAATAAACTGTTCCACAGGAAAGTTATTTCTGAAGGGGCAGAACAAAGTAAGATCGGGCAGTGGCTACGAGGCCTCCCTGCAGTGCACCCAGAGCTTCCCTCACCCTCCCACATCTGCAGCAGCACCGGGCAAGTTTCCGTCAGCTGACACAGGAAAACATGACTGAATTCCTAAAAGCGAGTTTTTAAGAATGTGTTCCCTTTCTCTCACAGCTCTATGCCATCAGGTAATAACAACACCACACAAGATGAAGGAGCTGGGCTTGTTCCCAATGGCCTCTGGCACAACCATTGCCAGGACTCCAATGGGAGAGGGGAGAGTGCAGGCTTTGGCCACAGCAGATTTGCAGGAGAGGACTGATCCGTGCTGTTAAAATGCAGTTTTGATCCCGCCACTTGTCATCCTGTGGGATATCCTAACTGGGGGAGCTTTTGTGCTGGGCAAATCAAAGGCAGGTCAGCACAGCAGAGCAGCCCTCAAGATGCTGCCCTCCCTATCATCCCTCCAACAAACACCTCCCAATTTCATCAGCCTGGCAACTCCCACAGAGAGAGAAACGTCACTTGCTAAAAAACCTCCCCAAATACTGAGGAGCAAGCCTTGGCATGGGACTGCTCACATGGCACTCCCAAAAATCTAAAGATTGGGATCAACCCATGCTACCTAAACCTTTTCCTCTTGGCACTTTACACTACATTTAACACAGGAGGTTGGCCTGTCCTTGCCTGAAGTCCTGCTGTGTAAAAATCCTGGCACAAGCACTGGAAATGTTTGAAGAAGGGACCCTCCCCGCTTGCACAGCCCAGCACAGGGCCCTGCACACTCAGCTGGGTCCACACTCCCACACTGCAGGGAAATGTCACTGCTGAAAGTGCCACCACCCCAGCCCAGCTGCCACCCTCCCTCACTTACCCCAAAGGTCAAGACTCTTCTCTGCAGATGGACAAACTGCTGTAGACATCAAGAAAATGGTTAAAATTATCATTGCGTTCGAGTTCTTGTATCATTATTTGTAATTTAGACTATTTCAGAATTGTGGGAAAACTTCTTGGATCACAGGGAAACCACCAATAAAATATTAAGTACTGTGAAATTGGTGGCATTTATCATGCATGCATCTCTCACTATATATTAAAAGGTTTCCTGAAAACATATCTATTTAATTATAAACCTGTGAAATTTAAGAAAACCGAGCTGAATTCAGAGTGCCTTACTATATCCTACTTGTTCTGTCCAATTTTTCTGCTGGAAATAGAATGATATCAATAGTTCAGGAACATTACAGCTATGCACTACCCAATCAAAGATGCTTAAAAAAATAGACATCAAAACTTCTGTAAAACAGGGCAGAGAGCCCACTGCAAGCCCTAGACTTACAGGCAAGAGGGAAGGAACATGTCCCTGACATGGAGATGAAGTAAATGAGTGGTAAAATAAAGGTGCAATAAACCATCACTGACTCATACACAGAATGTCCCAGCTGTGCCAAACTTCAGTTTTGGGGGTGCTTACAACAAAGGTTGATCAGCTTTAGCACAAAGGGACCCAAGGAAAGGGGCAGTAAATTCTCTTCCATGTTCACCCTCACTCTCTGGTGGAGCTGCACGAGCTTTAGGGCCAGGAAAGAATCACAATTTCTCTCTAATTTCACAAGAGGAGTGCTTCTGTACACAGGTATTGCCCTGTAAATGCCACTCCTCCTCAGCTGTGACTTTGAAATGTTAAATTTCTGAGCAGCTTCAAAGAGTTACCAGTTTTATCATTAAAAAACCCAAACAAACAACAAATGAACAGAAGTCCGCAACGGCTCTGCCATGAGAACTGCTCACAAGTGCCCGTGTACTGACAATAATGTGCCAATTTCCCAGTCCAAAACTCCATGAATTTGAACTATTGGAGGGAGATGGATGCTCCCAGCTTTTCTGACTAAGAACAGAAATGTTTAGCTTTTAGCTGAGAAAAATTATATGGAGTGAAGGGCTGCCTGTGCACTTATAATCAATGTTATTTTAAAAACCCCCAAGCTGTGGTCTTACAGATCTCTCCCTCCTCCCTTGGCCTCTCCAGAATACTCCTAAGCTACTATTGAGCAAGGAGAGCAAAGTACAGCACACCATGTAATAAATTTAATTTTCCAAACAGTTTCTTCCCCACTTACCTGCCACAGCTTTGCAGACACTGTGCCCAGTCGCTGCCCATGGTAATTAACAATTACAACAATTAGAGGGATGCTCTGACAGCGTTTTGGCCAAAAGCCAAAGGTGTTTCTTTCCACTTAATAACGTGACACAACTCGAAAGACAGTTTGGAGCTTACAAACAATGAGAGTCTCGGGGTCAGTGTCACACAGGTGTCAGGTGAGTGCATCCCTTTAGGAGTTAATCCTCTTTTCCAGAGACACTGATCTCCCACGGGACTGCTGCCAGGGCCTGTTCCACAGCAGGGGCTTGGGGCAGCAGCCTGTGGACACATTTGTCTGGATGCAAGGAATAACCATCAAATTAATGCATTAGCAGGATTAGGCCCTCAAAATTATTAGTTTAAGTGGCCCGTGAGAGGAGGAATTAAAAAAAATACAACCCAAAAGGTGAATATTCAGTACAGAACATCAGAAACGATTCTCAGATTTTCACATTGATAACCAAGTTTTATAATTTTGCTCCGAAGTGTGTTTTATGTCCTACCTTCTTCTGCAAACCACTGTCGTTGTGTTTGAGGGAGCAGGCTGCCCTCAAGGAGAGGGTGTTTTATTAAACCTTCACTAGACAAATACAAAATATTTCAGATATTTCAGGCACTTTTCCGTGCTTAAAAATCAACCAAACCAAACCCACTGTCCAGTGATGTCACTCCAAGACCCCAAAGACAACAATCAAATGTCAAGATTCATGAAGTCACACACCTCTAAAATACTGACAAAACAAAACAATATAAAAATACCCCAAAGTGCATCTTTAGCAAACAGTATCCCCTCAGGTAGACTCATCTTTTACTGTACCAAGAAAAATAAATCCAAGTGGAAAAAAGATTTAGAGAGAAAAATACATTACCAAATACAGATAAATTTGTTTTTAATAAAGGAGTTAATTTTCTTTCAATCCTATATAAAACAATAGCAATTAAAAACTTCATTTTTGAAAGTAAAATATTTACATATGAACAAGTAACTGTGCAAAATTTACATGAAAAAAAAAATGGAAAGACAGGATTTCCTAAAAGACAAAATAAAAGGGGTGTAACAGTTGTCAGGTGTTGATAAAAATACTGATCAGCATTCAGTTTACACGCAAGAGAGTTAAATTCTACCATGAGAGTTCACACAAAGAAAGCCAAAGTATTTACAGTCATAAAAGTACTATCAATAGACAATTTAATACAATAACCTCTGAAAATATAAAGAACCAATTAGTATATTTGTAATAAAAAAATAGGTACAAAGAAGGGACTTTGCTCTGGACATCTTTAAAGTAGGCCCACAGCTTGCATACAGTCTTTTAGCAAAATAATTATAGTTTACATAGCCATTTTTATGTTATGTGCCAAAAATTATGTACAATTACTGACAAAATACACCAACCATTTTTCAACACTTGATTCACACTGAGAAACAGTCTTTGATGATTCCTCTCAACTTTTGATTTTATTTAATCTAAGCTTTCACTTTAGCTAAAAAACACAGTGCAAGTAAAATATATTTATGCTGAAAAGGTTTCTCTTTTTTTCCTTTTTTTCCTTTTTTAACTTTACAGCTTTACAAACTATAGCAAATAAAATGCATTTTTACAGATGCTGCTAAAACATTCAGAAGTAACCCTCCTTTATGGGATTTCAGGGCCTCTAATAAGCAATAATGTGATTAAAATTGAGGTTATGTTTAAAATTAACTGTATATCCCTCTAGATTTTGAGCATTTGGGGGGAGAAGATAAATATTCTTTAAAAATCAGTTTGCTTTGCTAACTGACTGTTTAAAAAAAAAAAAAAAGCTAAATGAAATGAGGTCATCTGCTGTAGACATATGCCTATATAATGGATTTAGTTGAATAAAACTGAACTAAAATGAACAATTAATGTCGAAACTGCTACAGGGCTGACAAAGGGTAGCTAGTTATTTGCTAAACGATTCCATCAGTCTTTATATATGGCTTGTTTGGCAAGAAGGCCACTCAATCAAGAGATGAGTTAAAATTTAATTGTCCTTTTATAGTATCCACAGGCCTTGTAAGTATCCTCACTGTTACAGAAATGCATTTCTCTTATACTGAAGAGTTTATTTATAAACAGGAATATAAAACTGTTCCATGTAAAGAGGTGGTTGTTTTTTAAACAATATCCCATTCGCTTGTTACAAAAAGGCGTAATTTGCAAATATATTAAAAAATGTCCTCAGGCGTCTCTCCGTCAAAAATACCTTGATCTTTTCCATTTTACTTAAGGAATGCTTTGTATAGCAATAGTGAATGGCTTGTCTCTCGCTCATTTTCTAAACAAAATATGAGGTCCCTGAGGTTCACCCGCGTTATCCTTTGTCGCGTAAACTGTCTGGTTGTTCCAACTCCAGAGCTGCCTGGGACTGCTGCACTCGAACCAGATCCCTGGAAAGCAGAACAACAGGTCAATCAGGCCATGTCCAAAAGCACTCCAAAACTTATCAGAGAAAACGTGTGACCAAAAAACTGTCATAGTCAGGAAGCTGTATGCCACCAGATTAGAGATTTTCTTTTTAATTATTATTTATTAACAACTGTTAAACCATCAGAAGTTTTCAGTGGCATTCAATACAGACAAAAAAGGCCCAAAGCACTGCCTGTGTTTTTAGGAAGGCACTAAGGACAGGTGATCCCAACAACCACACCAAAGAGAAGGCACAGGATTCTTCACAATGCCAGCACACAGATGCCAAGGGCAGCCCTGGAACTGTGGATGACCTGGGGAGCAGATTCCTGGTCACAGTCCTGTTCCTGGCACTGTGAGCCTTGAGTCATGTCCTAGCTTCCCCTGATCTCCACGGCAGGGTGCTCTCCTTGTGGTGACAACAGCTGTAACCAAGCTCAGGACTAAATTTAGGAGAAGCTTTCCTAGACACAACCACACATTCTCCAATGACCTCTGAATGCTCCTCCATCTCCCAGCATCACCCATATCTCCGGTACACACTGGGAGTCTCTCGAAGTGACACGATGAACAAGCAGCATGTTATATTTGTAACTTAAAAAAACAAGAAAAAAGCAAAAACAGGAAGGAAACAAACGGGAAAGAAGCAAACGGGAAGGAAACAAACGGGAAGGAAGCAAACGGGAAGGAAGCAAACGGGAAGGAAGCAAACGGGAAGGAAGCAAACGGGAAGGAAGCAAACGGGAAGGAAGCAAACGGGAAGGAAGCAAACAAACGAGTGGCGGGGAAGAGCAGCAGCGCCCGCTGCAGCACCTCGCAGGCACCGGCAGAGGGCGCGCGCACACCGCGCTCCGAGCTGTTCCCTCCGTTTCCAGCCGGCAATCTCTCGGGAATATTTCGGGAATAATTCGGGAATCTTTGGGGCACTGCTCTGCTGCTGACAGGTTATTTACCTAAATCATCAATTCTTCTGGGAACCGGTTATATTTCTGTGGCTCAGATATGGATTCATTTCCTCCCCCCCCATTTCATGTACCAGAATAATGTTCTCTTTTCTTTTTTGGTAATGGAATTTTTATACTTCATAACACCAAACACACTCCGGTGGTGAATAAAGATTTATCTGCCTGTGAGTTTGGAGAATTTTCAAAAATGTTTCTTAATAAAAACACCCCAGACTTGAAAAAAGCCAGAATTTAGAGTGGTGAATGAGCCATGTGGATCAGCTGCTAAGGCTCCCCCCTAACACATGTGAAAATCGTGTATTGAATCAGTGAACATTACTGATGATCAAACCAACCTGAAACTGCACTGGAAATGATCACTCTGAGTCAGCAGAACTCTGTTCAGTGCAGCTGAAGTTGCTTCACCACACTGCTACCAGTGAAGTCAGATTTTTGATTGTCAAGCATTTTGTTGACCCAGCAAACATCAAATCACCAAATTCCTCTGGTAAGGGCTACTTAAAGGCTGGATTTTCAAAGAGGTATTTTAAGGCACTTGCATAATTTGGCCATCTAATTTTCATCAACTTCAGTGGAAACCAGAAGATGCAGGAGTATTGGATGCTAACTAAATTTTCTCACGTATTACTAGACAATAGAAAGAATGGTTGGAAGGGCACTTATTCTTGGTTTTTAAATATTCTTTAGTGAAAGCTCAAGCCTGAGCTTTATTATGTAGACCATAATACTTTAAATGCAAAGGTAGAATTTCAGGAGTCTTAAAAGACACAGAATTATGTATGGAATAAATTAAGAAGCTTTTTGGTAACTTTCAGTAAAATCACATGGACATAAAACTCTCAAACTGACAGCAACCTGTTCTGTTGAATTTGGAAACAAAACAGTGCAATTACTACTTAGAAGTGATTTTACATGTAATTAAGAGTCAGCATTTGTAGACATCAAAAGCTTCCATTTACAAATCTGAGTCTAAGTAATGACAAACCTTATTTTCCACACTTCTTGTAAATATGCCTTAACCACAAACTGCATACAAATGGTGACAAGTGGAGCCCAATTTAAAAATGTCAAGTGACACAGCAGCAAAAGCACAGCTGTGAGTATCAGATCAAAGGCAGCTGGTTCTTAATTAAACAGACAAAAAAATTACATTTCCAGGGAACCTGTAGTTAATTGGTTAACCAGTGATTAATCCAGGATAACTAAATTAGTCAGATTTAGATGAAATATAAACAAGTGTTCACAGGGGATGCAAAATACATCCCATAACCTAAGTGACATGAACAGACCATTAAGGTGGCACAGCTGAGCATGCAGGAGTAAGCAATGCCAACATTAACTCTGCATGAGGTACTTCAGCATATTCCTCTGAGACAACTTCATTTGTGTACACATCTATCTTTGCAAAGTGCCCCATTCTGCAATTTTCATAATTCTAAACCACATCTATAAACCTTTAATAGAGTAATTTGTCAGCTTATATAACAACAAGTCTTATTCTCAGTTGCAGACATTTTAGTAAATTTCAAAACTTAAAATTACTTTAAAAAATGCTCAAGAGGCCTGATTTTTTTATAAACAAAAATAACATTTACTAGTATTCAGATTTTTCTCTACAATTTATATCAAGCACATGTAAATTATTGCTTCTAGCAATTCAGTATAAACCAAGGTGAACTCTTTTGAGGTTTTTCTACAGTATAAATGCTTTAGCACTTAAAATTCAGAATGCTCAAGGAGTAATAAACAGAATTATTAAACTATTACTATTCTGCCATTTGCTATCAGACACAAAACCCCACAGGGAAAAATCCTCAAATTATGAAGAGAGCTTTTGGGCCAATACATGACAATATTCAAGACAATTTTGTTCTTTTTAAACATTAGAGAAATCCCACATTGAATGTCTCATGCAGAAAGCAATTTCATACCACTTCTTGTTTATTAACTTGTTTAGAAATACAGCAGACAGTCATCTACCAGAATGTAAATTAATAGTAAATGAAACTGAGCATTCTGATCCTTAGTCTGCAGAGAAGTTTTAAAAAGGCAGATTCAACAGCAGAATATACAGAGGATGTGCAAGAGCATCCTAATGAGATGGAACTGGTCAAACTGATCTGCTGTGGAGGCACTAAAATTAAAGCCAATCTACTGCTGAAGAAAGAAATTAGGCTAGTTCCTGTAACTTGAAGCTCCTGCTGTCAAATTGAGCAGTGGTTGAATTCTACCACCTCACCTACCTCAGCATTACTCTGCACTGCAAGTTGGATTGGTTACAACCACAAAAATCTCCTTCCAAAACTATGGAGGTCCAAAAACCTGAGACTGGTGAGATCAGAGATGGCTTTTCTAACATCCCTCCAGTTCCATGAATCAGGGAATGACAACTCAGATTCTATTCCCTATGCCACTGCAGGTGCTAAAAATTGATCCTGGCCCTGGAGCGAGCAAATCTGAACACAAAACACTTCTGCTGCTCAGGGAGCTCCCACAAGCTGGGGAAAAAGCTCTGAACAGAAAGGTTTGCACAGAGGCTGAGGCAGCAAAACCAAAGGTGACAATTATACTGTACCTCTGTCCCTGATCCAGATCCTGGTGAGTCTACTTTCCTTTTCTTTCTGGGGCCAATGGCAGCTAACGCAGTCAGGTTGGCGTCCCTCTGTCTCATCTGTGCCAGCTCTTGCTGCTGCATCTGCGTGTGCCACAACAAGGATGGTTCATTATTTCTCTTTCAATTTCCAAAATAAAAGTTTACGTTAAGGTCAACACTCACCTCCTTGGCCTTCTGTTTCAACCTAAGCTGTTCTGGATCTTCTTGTCGAGATCGAGACTGTGTTGACAAAGGATGAACATGAGGTGGTTGGAGGAAAAGAAAGAAAAATTAATTCAGTTACAAAAGCAGTTAAAGATTTTAAGTTTCACATAGGATATGAAAGCTTTTCTTAAACTTCAGCAGTAAGTGGGGAATACCTACCATTCCCAGAGAGGGCAACAGTGGTAAACAACTTTTAGAAATTAAAAGCTTTCCATTTCTCAGTTTCAGGTATCTATTTTTGAAAAAGGCATCCCATTTTTCTGCTTTGTTAAAGATAGCAAATGAGTAGCCAGGCAATTATGCCTTAAATGAAACCATTACAAGACACAAATTACACAGACCTGTGAGCTGAATTACACACTCTGCATGTGAACAAAGGAATGAGACCTGTACTTTTTGGAACAATTCCTCCCCTTGCTGGGTAACCAGGCACTTACTCAGAGCAGATCTTTCTGCTACACCCACACACAGGTCAGGTTGCAGTCTGAACAAAGTGCACCTGAGTGGCCCAAGACCATTTCCATCAGCAACTGCCCATTTCACTGGGCACCTGCAATTCTTTGTGTATCTCATTATTTTAGAATCACGAACTCATTTAGAATAGAAAAGACCTCTAAGAACATCAAGTCCAGCTGTTTCCCCAGCACTGCCAAGCCCACCACTAAACCATGTCCCCAAGTACCACATCTACACAATACTCCCAAGGATGGTGACTCAACCACTGCCCAGGGCAGCCTGTTCCAGGGCTTGACAACCCTTTCAGTGATGAAACTTTTCAATATTCAAACTGAACCTTCCCTGATGCAACTCGAGGCCATTTCCTCTTGTCCTATCAAGTCCTGAGCGTTGTTAATCCCTGACGTTCTTTAGGCCAACAACAAAATAAATTTGGATTTTGACATTGTCAACTCACAGTGGACCACAAAACCAACAGAAAACATAGGTTGTTTTGTGAATTATTTCTAGGGTGCTCTTATCTGATCATATTCATTCTATATTCACTGAGCAAAACCAGTTTAATATTCATAATCATGCTTACATCAACTGCTTCCTATTTATTGTATTTCTCCAATTTGTAAAAATCTTTCTAAGTTCTAGTTTCCAAAACACCTGTAACCTCTCTATTACATTTAAGAGTATCATCAAGCCATAAAATTAATCTTTTGTTGCCAACACAAAATGCAGAAACTAAATTTCAAGACTCCCTTTAATTTAGGAACATGCAATGAGGCTGGCAAAGAAGCTGTTTCACATGCTTTACAATGAAAAGCAAAACTGAGCTCTAGTTAAGAACACATTCATCAAGTTCCATCTTTGAAGATTAGACTTCCCCTTCATTGCAAGTGTTTTAGAATGAAAAGAAACTCTGCAGTTTTGATGTCAAAAATGACACTTTGCAAACACGTGTGAAAGCCAAGCACTTGCCTTTGCTGCACGCATTAAAATTTCCCTTTCTTGTTCATCTTTGCGCTGCTTTTCTATTTGATCAAGTTGTTCAAAGAACTTGAGCTGTGCCCGAACGTCACTTGCTTGTTCATATCTTTCATCATCCTGAAAATACAGCAAATATGTTTCTCATTACTGCCTTAAAAACAAAGCTGTTAACTTGTACTGTACTGGGGAAGAACATACACATTCAAAGCTCCAATGTTCACTTTGTCCTTTTCAGACAAATAGCAAGAGTATATTTACACCAGTCAAACCAGCTAGAACTCTTAAGAGCATTTTGTTCTATTCCATGAATCATCAGATTTTGACTTCTAAACTAATATCATCACAGCTTTAACCTCTCAAACATATTTCACAGAGCTGCGTGGTTTTTTTTAAACGCTGCTCAGGCATTTGCATCTATTAGGAACACACATCTGTCAGACAGCAGTCTCGTGGGAATTCAAAGCAGTGTTTTTATCTGTCTGACTCTACAATCACTCACACACTAAACATTTGACATAATAAATAAAGGGGAGGGCACAGCTTCTCTGCATTTGTTTTAAAACCATTTTGTATATGCAAGCTGAAAAGTTCTAGTCACCCATGTGTATTAATATCTTAATGGAAGGTGAATCAGTCAAAGAGAATAAACAACCTGATTTCACAGAACAAAGAACACCTGAACTCTTGCATTACAGTCAACACCACAGCCTGCTGAATTTGTGCAATTTTGCCATTTGATTTGTGCAATTAAATAGTTACCTTGTAGGAAATATTCCTTTGTTGAGCAGTCTCTGATAGTTTTTCCACGAGGTTTTGTAGTCTTTGTTGTGTAGCATGTGATACGTAGCTAACTACATCAGGATGGATTTCTGTTATTCCATGTTTTT
Source organism: Orthonyx spaldingii (assembly GCA_013397795.1). Taxonomy (NCBI): domain Eukaryota; kingdom Metazoa; phylum Chordata; class Aves; order Passeriformes; family Orthonychidae; genus Orthonyx; species Orthonyx spaldingii. The sequence goes on along the minus strand of VZTJ01001560.1, from coordinate 2,444,094 downwards.
TACCTACAATCAGAACACAAGTGGGTTGTAAAAAATCATTTTACAATACAACTAAATATGAGTATAATCTCAGTCATAGAAATTTAAATGCCTTTTGCTAAATATGACTTTCAGGTTTTTCTCAGACAAGGATTAAACAGGAAATTACATCCATATTAAAATTCATATTAGTTTAACAAAATTGACAATCTATTAATAAATGCTGTGTACTACAGTGTAACAAAGGATTCAAGATTGCTCTTTGTTCCACCATCAATTCTAAATTACTAAGCAAAGCTGATAAAAGTGCTTCTGGACTTATTTCATTGTTTGTGTCATGCTTATTACACCTCGTCTGTTTATACAGTCAGACTTCCAGCCAGGTCGAGTAGTTTTGATGTTGAATTGCCATCACTTTAGAAGGCAAATCTATGTTTGCTATTCCTTGACACTATTCTATTTTCGTAAGACAAGTGATTGCCCACAAGCATCTGAATATACCAGAAAATACCAAAAGGTAACGACACCAGCAACTTCTAATTACAAACCAATTTCTATGGAAAATGCCTTCAATTAAACACAAGAGTAGTGAAATTTGTTTTTATTAATGTTCAACATAAGAGAACATACCTATTTCTAATATCCTTCTTTGTAAAGGTGCTGGGAAAAGGAAGGTTTCGTCTTTACAGGACCTTGTTAATGTGCCCACGAGCTCAGAGTTTGTTGCCAATATCCGAGCACTTTCTTCTGACAGGTTGACTCCAGCCATTGATGCAACATCATTAATGTCATCATCATCCCTTAAAGGAAGGAAAATTTATTACAATCATAACACTTAGGGCTTATCTGCACACATTGCTACGATACCACAGCTGTATATAATGAATTCCACCATAAACCCAAATGCTTAATTTTACATTTTATTTGCTTTTGTGATATGATAAAATACAACTTATTTGTTTGTAAATGAGAAATTACTGCTTTGACTTCAAAAAGCACTAATTTTGTACTTCCTGTTTTTTTCAAGATCTTTTCTTATGTAATGTTTCAACACCTTGAGAAACAAGAGACCAGACAAATCACTACCAAAAAACAATAATAATCTGCCCTCACCACTAGGACAGGCTGTACATCCAAGTAACTCAGGCAGAGCTGGGAGAAGTGAAGGTATGAATTCCATTTGCTTGTCTGGGCAGGAATTGTTTATGAGGTTTAGTGCCAGCTAAATGCTAAAACCAGTCTGGCACAAGTATGTCCAGTGGTGTTTGTTGAAGTCTTTAATGAAGAAGCAAACCTGCCCCCAGAAAATCCACCTCTAGGTTATTTTGAGTTTCCCCAGATGGATTCAGGACCAGGAAGGTCTGAGTTCAGCTGCCCAAGCACAAACATACAGTTCCTCACCTAAAAGAGCCTCCCCCAGGTTCTTTCAGTTTATTCTTCTGAGCAGCAGCTACTTGTGTCGAAACAGTGGCAATAGCTTTGTTTCCAGGTAATACTGCTGGTTTTACCACAGGTACTGCAAGAAGACAGACAAGATTTGTACTCCTCAATAAGAGTTCACATGTGCAAGCCAGTCACAGGTAGTTATGGTCTGGTACAAAGACCTGGCCTCAACAGCTTCTGTCAGCATTTCACCCAGCTAAAAACAGGACCCTCCCACACAAGTCCCGCACCCAAACAATTTCTCTGACTTTCAGTGCTGCCTTGGTAGATCTGTATCCCCCACCCACTATGGCACTACAGATTGGAAAATTTTAGCAGCAGTACAAACAGGGCACTTATGAACTGGCATTCATTGAACCACAGAATAGTTTGGGTTGGGAGGGACCTTAAAGATCACCTTGTTCCAGCCCCTCTGATACCTTCCACTAGACCAGATTGCTCCAAGCTCAATCCAGCCTGGCCTTGAACACTTCCAGGGATGGGGTATGAACAACTTCTCTGTGCAAGAAAGCCCTGAACCACATTTCAGGTAATGCTACCAAATATGGCATATCACAAGTGTCTTGACCTCCCACCTGTCTGAAGCTGATTCAGCTGGATTTGAGGAGTAGTGAGCATAATACGACTGTGTGGTTGCCGCAGTGCCACCATGGGTGTCTGTGTCAACGTTACTTGTGGAGGCCTTATCAATGCCCCTGCTTTTTGAGACTGTTGGATAACCTACAAATAATAAGGAAAAAAAAAAAAGAACTGTAAATAATCTGAGAATCAGGTGGAAAGAACAAACCCTAATAACACTTTAACCAAGATGCAATTTAAGTTATACTCTTTTCCTCAGATCTTTGATCGAGCTAAACCACCAATTTAAGAAGCACTATCAAAAAAACCTGTGCAATAACAAACGCTGCACTTCAGCTCACATACCAGTGGCGTGGACTGCCCTTGTTTACTGACACCAACTTGTGTGGGCTGGGTGAGGCTGATGACGGGCTGCTGGAGGGTACTGGTGACAGTGGCAGTGGCCTTGCCCGCCGTGCGCTGCACCGAGGAGCTCAGCAGCACGGCCGCCGCCGACGGGATCGTGGCTATCGTCGCCTGCGTCGTCGGCTGCTGCTGCTGGCTCTGCTGAATGAAAGCTGCAGAGTCTGGTGTTAACTGTCTCAAGGCAGGTAAACTCCTCTGAAAAGTGGAAAGGAAAGAGTTTTGTTGAGTTGTTCGATCCTGGCTCACACAATATTAATTGTAAAGAAGCGACGCGTTTTGTTTCAGTCCATTGGATCGCTCTGTGTGCACCTGAGGGAAGGTGAGAGGTGAGCACATAGAAATACCAACTGCTCCTATTTAATAAGCAGGACAGAGGGACAATACCTTTTGGATATCATGGGCATCTAGGCTATGCAGCCTACCTGGAACCCCTGGTATGTATTTAACAACCCAAGCCCATGCTGCCTTCCTCGACTGTCGTCCTACGGCTTAAAAGTCACACTGGAACACCAGGGAAGATTTCACAGCAGCTCAACAGAGGCCACAGTGTTTCAGTGGCTTCTTAAATTAGTTGTTTTCTTATGGCAACAATTTTTGTCCTCAGGAACAGCCCAAGGTCGAACAAGCATTTAAGGACCCAGAAATGTCAACACACACCTACAGCTATATCCCTTAATCATACATTTGTTAAGCAGTTACACTCTTACCATTCAATGCTGTTATATTTTCACTGATTTTAAGATGGTAAATGTTTTGCAATAAATACTATTTTCATATTTGTCCAGCTACTATAAAATTTATGACCAATGTAATGTATTATTGAGAGATGACAAGCTTCCTGCTTATCCAAACCAGTTTACAGCACAGGCAAGACACTTGCCCAGAAGGTACAGTTTTCTATATCACTGAATCCCTTGGTTTTTTTCTAAGAGTAAAAAGAGCAATAAATCAATTCACAGGTTTGTGGTTTAAATCACAGAAAGAAAACTTTTCAGATTTCTCAAAAGAGCTACAATGTGTCACCACAGTAGAAGTTACACTACTGACTGTGCCATTGAATCACAGTAACACACTTCGGGAACTAAGACACAAAAAGTATTTTTTAAGGGAGCAAAAGCCTAACCAGGCACCATTTAAAACTTCCTTTAACATTTTCAAATCCCACCTATAATGGCAAAGGATGTGCTTGTGTTCATTGCTGTTGATATATAAGCAGAGAGGTAAAGAAAGGGTAGAGAAGATAAGTTACCTTCAGGAAAGGCACAAGGTAGGGTTGAGGTGAAGAATTAAGTTCTCTGTACAGCCTACTGGTAAAGTCTTCTGGTTCAATTTTTCCATCCTTCAAAACAGACAATCCAAATGAACAAACTTGTAGAAATTAACTTTTATGGACATTCAACACCAAAAAAAATTTAAGCCTTATTAGAAGTAAGTGGTTTTATCATCATTCACTAGTTTTAGTTACCAGTAGCTTTATGGCAGTACCTAATTTTACTACAATTTTCAAGTAGCAAGACCTACAGACCTCTGGTTATTATGTGATAACATCTGGAACACACAGTTCTACTCTAACTTACAGGTTGCTAACAAGTAGGCTACATAATACTAGTACTCATTCTATAAATATGAAATATGTCAAGTTTTTACATTAGCATCAGGCAACAATATCTTTTTTTTTTAAATTGTGATTTCCTACACTCAGCTATTGTACCAGCTGTAGTTTCTTCCCTCAAATACATTTTTTTATTCATCGTTTTATCAAAATGTAGAATTTAAAGAGCCACTACTTGCATTACTCACACTTCAACTGAACTCATGTTCTCATGCATGAAGATACGCAGTAATGTCTGTTATAAACTTAATTGAAAATTTATGCATCTATTTTAATTCAGAAAAGGCAAAGCTAATTTGATTTAGCTCAGATTTTATAAACTCCATCTTCTGAAGAAAAAAAAAAAAACAACACACAAAAACCGTTTTGAGTCTGAATTTGCCCACATGCTCTATTTTACAACTTTTGCTGAACTTTTCTTACCAGCAGGTTCTGTACTAATTCTTTCACGTTAGCCGCAGTCTCTGAGGACTGTTTTCCAGACGATGCCAGTTTTATTAATGTGGACAGAAAATTTTTGCATTTCTTCACATTTTCCATAGTTTCCTTAGAAGGAAGAGCAAAAGGAAAACAGTCAGGGAAAGGACGACAAACTGACCATAAACTCCATGAAATAAAGTCCCTTAGTTCATCACTGCAGAGTAAAATTTATAGATACGTCTCTAACCCACTTAAAACATAAGCTGACTGAAATTATTATTATTCATACATAGGTATATATTGTACATGTTTGTTATCAAAACATTAAAAATTGTGATTCTTCATGAAGTTAGGAAACACCAAGTATTTTAAGAATGGCACATTGTGTATGGAAAAATATGTGTTTTAACAGGACAAAAAATAGTAAAGCTCTTTTTTCACAGTGCATAGTACATGGATTCTCCCTGTTTTGCAATCCTGGAAACATGCAGCTTGAATGAATCAGTGCCAACTGCTTATCCCTTCTCATACTTATTCTACTCCACAGTGCTGAACAATTCACTGTTCTGTTAAATATATCTAATATATTTTTAAAAATCAGTGCTTTAATACTGTTACAGAAATAAAAACACTTTGATATTTATCAAAATTCAAGTGTCCTGTACCCACACCTTGTAAATTATATGGTTCTATTAAAGTTTACCTTTTCAAGGTCAACAGCTCACAGAATTCCTGCATCTTTACTAATCTCCACTCCCATCTGTGTTTACATGTACATGTATATATGCATACCCATGCACACGTGAGTGGACAGAAAGAGATGTTACATTTATCAGTATCTTACTGTGGCAGCAGTGGAGGTGGCCGTTGTCCCTTGCACTGTTCTCTGAGGAGTTCCAGTTTGTACAGCTGTTGCTGTCCCCAACGTGGTTGTTTGTGCAGTACCACCCAGAACAATCTGAGGCTGCAGAGAATACAAACACAAGGTTATTTTCCTTGGAACGTACCAAGAGCCTGTTTTCCTGAGCCATCAAAGAGAAAATGATCCACAGGGCAGTGGAACACCTTCCACAGCTGCTATAAATAAGTTGCTCATGTGCGCTCTGGTGCAGTGGAAGGAAACGGCCACCAGATGGCACTAAAAACATTCGTAACGGGAACGCCAAAAGTTGATTAAAAATTGCGCGATTTTTGGTCACTGAATAAAATATCATAAACATAACCTCAGCCGCTGGGGTTTCAAAACACAACCAAAAAAAGTGCTGAATTCCTGTGAATTCAATTTATCTTTTTGCCTGTTACATTAAATGTCACTTCTTAAGGGCGAAATTCCTAAAAAAGGCACAACAGACACAAAAGCTCAGGTCTTATCAAAGTCTTTGTGATGAACAATGGGACAAAACATTTTTCTCGTTTTGGAGACAAATTGGTAATTTGAAGTAGGAATATCAACTCCAAAGAACCACCATTGTAAGCAAGATCTTCTCACATACACAGCTCATTCATGGGCTTCCAACAGTCTAATTATTAACAATAACCCAATCTGAGAGACAAATTCCTACCAAGCTACAACTGACACTCAGAATGTTCACAAATCATTTGTAAACTTGCTCCTTGTATAAAGATACACAAGAAAGAGGCTACCCTGCTGCCAAAGCTAACTTTATTGGTATTTTGGGAGAAACTAAGGGAGACAACAATTTCATTTGTCTCATTTTTCTGAAATCAGGATGAATGAAGTCCATGGTGTGCTCATTACATCATTACAGCACAAAATATGTAGATGGAATGTTTTCGGTTTTTTTTGGTCCTGTATAACAGCAAATTAAGGAGACTCAGTTAGGTAAATTAACTCTTAGATCTAGAAAGATCACTGGCATAGGGAAAGGCTCTCTGAGGGGAAAAAGGTTAACTGGATGCATAGCAAAACCTGCATGTTTTAAATTAAAACTCTCTAATCCTGTCTACTCAAAGGATGAAGAAAGCACAATGAGGCAGATTAGGCGACAGCAATCATATTGTATCACTGCTGCCTGGAAGCCAAGTGGAGAATTTCACACCCTTGCACTGTTCTTTGAACTCTTAACATCTCAAAAAAAATTTCCAAGAAAGCCCTAAATGAACAGAGGCCAGCCCAGACTGACACCAGTCTATCCTTGAGTTATCAGTCTCCAGAAAGACACAGACCAAAGCACAGACTCATGTGAAAGGGAGAAGGCTTGAGGAGGACAAGGCTGTCAGTGCAGTCATCTTTCCAATTGTAAATTTTGCTGCAGAATTCAGAGGACTGCAGATCCATCACAGGAATAACACCGCAGCCCCAAATCCAAAGGGAATTCTTGTCACTTCCTTAAGGCAGAAAGCATCAAGGTATTTTATTTTAGTCAGCTCTGTGATTATACAAACTACTACCAGGATACCTTTAAATAGATATATGTATCGGTACAACACGAAATAATAACAATATACATATAAAAAATTATACCTGAACATCCAAAATACACACTGAGACCTGCAGATGTTTTAGAAAGGCTAATCCAGATGGCATTTCTTCCCTGCACTGAGCAATTGCATTTGCTGTGTGCCTGGCAGGCTCATGCACACATTACTGCCCTGCACACTCACTTGCACAACCGGGGGACGCTGTAGCGTTGTCGTGGCTTGCACTGTGGTCTGAGCCTGAGACACTTGCTTGATAATCGTAGTTGGTGTCACCTGTCGTGCAATAATGGGCGTTCCTGGAGCCTGGGGAAGAGGAAAAAAACCCACAAACACATCAGTGCCTGTAGTTAAGTATCATCTACTTTATCTAGTGTTCTGATTCTGCAGAGTTGCTATTATTACAGATATCAAAGAATGCATCTGAACCACTAGAAAACTCTGAGCAGGATTTTCAGTCTTGAACTTAACACAACTGTCAAAAATCTCAGTGTACATATATCCATATCCATTTTTTTCTTTCAGTCTTATATTTATTCTAAGGAGAAGAGTTGTACACATTAACCATATATGGTCTTCTTTATATAAAAGTTTTAAACTTAATGAGATTCAGATATGTAAAAATATTTTTGATGAGTAACAGCCAAGCTGTAACAGAATTAGGAACAAAATGCAATGCCTATGCCATGTGGAAAATAGATTTAGATTAGATATTTGGAAGAAATTCTTGGCTGTGAGGGTGATGAGGAGGCCCCAGCACACATTGCCCAGAGAGGTGTGGACTCTCCATTCCTGGAAGTGTTCCAAGCCAGGTTGGACAGGGCTTGGAGCAACCTGGGATAGTGGAAGGTGTCTCTGCCCATGGCAGGAACCGGATGAGCTTTAAGGTCCTTTCCAACACAAACAATTCTGTGATTCTACAAATCTATAAAAAGTCTGTACATCCCCAGTTAGATCTACGGTTTCTTCAAATCACTAACATCACACCTTATCTTCTCGTGTATTCTTCACAGGGAACAAACCACGGCTTGCTGGACTGACCTGCACTGTGGATATCTGCACTGGGGGTGCACTGGTGGGCGTAGCAGGACGAGGAGTCAGAGTGTTCTGGGGCTGGGACTGGGCGTGTGCCTGTGCCTGCATCTGTGCCAAGGCTTGCTGGGGGATCATCAGCAGCTGCCCGTTCTCACTGCGCACCAGGACCATGCCTGCAAAACAGAGCGGTCAGGGAACACACATCCTCTGCAAATATCAAAGAACATCTTTTCCTGTTTGTTTTTTTTTTTTTTAATCCAAGTTGGGTACATATGGAATTAATGTACTGCTGAAGGACTAGGCAGCTAACAAAAGAGGTTTAGAATGAAAGCAAAGTACCCAGCTGCATTATGGCATTTTGTGTAGAATAGCTTAATTTCAGAAATACTCTATCTAAATGCTCAGTAGGGTGTGCATCAGAACACAGTGAGTTCTATCTGCCCCAACCACAAATATTTCATGTGACTAGAAATGAAAATTAGCAATCCTGTAAAAATCCTACCTGCTCTTTACTAAGAACTATGTTTTATGAGACACTACAAATAGAAGAAAATCCTGTCATTAGGCAAGATTCCTGTTAGTTTGTCTTTAAGAGGGGAAGGAAAATAATCAAACCTAGGCTTCACCATCAACAGCAACACAATTGTCTTAAGTTCTAAATTAATTTCCCATAACCAATTTAGTAATGAAAGTGGCTATAAAATCATAATCTCTCTCATGTGCATAAGCAACAGACTGCACTGTGCCATGTTACACCCCCAATGAAAAATAAAACAGAGAGGGAAATGAGGAAGTCATTCCCTGCTCAGTCACTCAGATCAATACACTTAACCCCACTGGGTAGCTGTAGGGAACCAGACTTTAACAGACAGATTTTCAGATGAACCTCGCTCTTCCTTGAAGGCACAAACAAGATCTGGACAACACGAACTGTTCACCAAGAGCTCCTTCATTCAGCATGCCTCACTCAGTCCCTGAGAGACTCAGGACCTCATCAGTTCTGAAAAAGCCACCTAAGGAAACAGACTGGGCACTCAGAATTAGTTGGCTTTTCTGAGTAACTACAGGAAGAACCTTCACCATGAAAATCAAGAGGCACTAGCGAAATCAGAAAGTTTTTCTTAAGTGTTGTTCAGTGAATCAAAAGCCCATACACGCTCCCCAACAATATCTGGAGATGTGGTCTATTGCATCTCAGAGCATGACTACTTCAAAATAATCAAGCTTTTATTTGCTTTTCTATTCTGGCGAAGTGCTGAAATGTTTACAGACAACGCCTTAAAACAGTTTTCTTGGACAGTTTTACAAGTAAACTGCAAAAATCCATACACTGATTTCTACAAAAATGCATTCAAAAGAAAAGCCTTACTTGGTTTGCCCCTAATTTTTCCTTATATTCTCTACATTAACTCTCTTTCAATACAGCAGTCACACAGATATGTTAAACTAGTTTATATCCAAGAGGTGACTTTCCATCACAACTTATTTAAGTGTTAAGGTGGGACCCACAAAGTGCTATGGACAAGAGTTATATCTAGAAACAAATCTCCTCCAAGTGTTTTTCTGTAGGAAAGGAGGAGAGGGAGAAACTTATTTATAATTTTGCAGACTGTAGAAATAAATACGCTTTGTTTAGCTGTCAGGTCCAAAAAACTATTTTCTAAGCCATTCCAAAATGAAAGGAATTCTCCTGTAACTTATGTAGGCTTTAAAACAGCAAAGGCACACACCAGCATCACCACCACATCTTATGAGAACTTAAAGACTTGAACAGTGAACACAGAGCTTGATCCTGTGGGCTGCTTTTCAGAACCATCACTGCTTTCTCACCATCAGCCTCACACTATGGGGAGGGGGCTACTGACAAAAGACAGAGAAACTGAACATTTTAAAGACTAGAGAATGACCTGCTACTACATCAACCTCACTCCTGCACAAACAGAACCTGGCATCCTCTTCAATGTGCAAATGTAAAATCCTGGGAAATGAACTCACATTGCCCATTTTTGTCATCCCTCATAACGCTCAGCTGAAGCAGCTAAATGCTGAATCAGTGGAAATCTTCAATATTATTATAACTGAAATCATTGTACAGTGGAAATCTGATTAGAGGAGCTCTTTTCAAGTCAACATCAAATATTAAGGCTTGTTGAGTACTATTTAGTTTCTAGCAATGGAAAGGGCCCCATGCAACTACCCATGCCTGAGCTTTCAGAAGTCCTTAAATGCCACAGAATTATACTGATAACCCATAAAAAAACTCTTTTTCCTAAAATTCATCCGTTTGGGGTTCCCTAGGATATCCTAAACTTAACGTACCATCCCAATTCTTTAAAGAGTTAGATTTTTTTCCTTACAGAAGCAACATTAGAAATACTAAGCCTATATTGAATTGGGGGGGTGGGATGTTTAAACTTCTTTCTCAGTGCAAAAGTGACTGAAGTTATTTGAAAGCACCCAGCCAAAGCAGCTCACCTGCAGATGAGAACTTCCATTGCACCAGGAGTGGCCCAGAGCTCTGATACCTGTTCCTGTCTCCACTCAACACAAGAACCAGGCTCAGCAACGTCTGCACCACACACCAACACACCCCTTGCACAGCAGCACTGTCAACTCACTGCTTTGCTCCCCAAAATATGAATGAGGAGAGAGAAAAGAGGGGAAATAACCACAAAGTGAAGGTTCAACACTCCTGAAGTGCAAGCACAACACCTGAACAATGAAATAGTCTCCCTGAGCTACATGCAAAATTAGAACATGCCTACACATTAACATAGCACAACTGCTCAAACAGACAGTTGAAAAGCATATTAATGTGAGCTTTAGAAAACATATCAGGAAAGTTCAATTTTTGGCAGCAGACAGACAAAACAATCATTTGTAATTCAAACCCTGACTCTATGCATTACCCTGTTAGATTTCTAACTATGGGAAGTCTGAAGTACTTCTTTCAAGTACTGAAGTCATAATAAAAAAGTAACTCATAAAAAGCCACATTTATATCTGTCCCTGTTTAAGTAGTTCTTTCATTCCCACTCAAATTTGATACACAGTTATTTTCAATTTATATAGTTTCTAACGTCATTAAGTCAGGCTCTAGCACTGATAAATTCCTGTGCACACAGACTACATACAAACATAAAGACAATTACTACCATCTGACTAGTCTTGCATAAACTTTAATCAAAGTATGATGATATGAGAAATTATACCTGCTTGGAATGTTACCTTGTTGGTGTATGGGTGATTTTGGAAAAGGTGAAAAAATTTCACAATGTGATGAACTTGAAATTTCTGTGCAGAAATTCTCCAGTACTGCAGTGTGCAGGCAAGGAAGTTTTGACTGAACACAAACACCCCTCCAGCCTTGACGGGAATTCTTTAAAAAGGGAGACGGAGCTGCTCTCTGAGCTCCTCTCTACCACCAGCCCAACTACAGACTCTTCCAACACAATTACCTAAAATAGGAACTCACTAACCCAAAACTACACCCAAGCTGGCATTAAGTGGATTTTCAGTGAAGTTCAGAAGGGTCATTGGAGATAACTCGATTAAGAATTAAAAACAAAGTCCCATTTATCTCTTACTTCTAAACAAAGTCACTGGAGGACTGTAACACTTCCTCTTCTCCATCCATACATGAATCTCAGTTAACATTCGTGACAAGCGAGAAGAGGAAGGACTGACAGCCACATGTGTAGAAAAAGAATTTTTCTTCCCAAAACTTATATTTTAGATATTTAAATACAGGTAAGTATCATAACCTCAAACTCCAAGGCATAAGGCTGCAAATGCTGAATGAACCAGGTCAGAACTGACTACCAGGGACTAGAAGACAGCTGGAATTGTAGAACTTATCTATTTCAATTAAATTCAGCAATATATTTAAAGATGGAAAACATCTTTTCTGTTTTATCAACCAGGTTTTTGTTGCTGGATTAATGGATTAATTACTGTTTGAGACCAAACAGCTAATAAAGATCACTGGAAATGTTCAATTAGAAAAAGGTGACAATAAAACTTGACCATTTTAAAAATCTCTCTGCCTTCTTTTTCCTAGAAAGTCTGATCACGCGTACCCTAAAATCATATTCACTATTAAAAATGCAAACATTCAAGAATTCTTTCCAAGTCTCTCATTAAAAAACTAATTAAAATTAAAATTAATTACCATTTTTGTTAGAAGTTAGAGGCTTAAGAGAATCCTGAAAGAGGCTCATATTTGAGTTTGAATTAAACAATTCATCACAGCTCCAAATGAAGGATTAACAAAACTTAGTTGGCTGTTCCTGATGCCAAGACTTGTGTTCCTGACCAGTACAATGCTCACCTCGTGTGTTCTTGCTGTGAAGACCTTCCCAGATCACTCCTGTTTACAAGACTGTTTGGGATGGAAAATGCCATCATTATACGATGTAGCTGCAGGATGCTACAGCGTCGTCTTTGCTCTTGCTTATTTGTATTTCCATTTGCTAATGACATTTCCATTTATAAAGTGTTGTGCTTTGGGGTTTTTTCTTTGTTGGTGTTTTTTCAATTAATACAATGTGTAAAATCATGCACTGGAATAAAAAGTGTTGAGCTCTGGCCATAGGACATATCAGAAAAACACAAATCAGCCTTTTTTCTAATGCCTCCCTCTTTCTTTGAAACATGGCTTGGCTTAGCAAAGACTAAAGAAAAAATTTAACAGAATGATAAGGAAGACTCATAAAACATTTTGTAGCCTTTGCAGACCACTCTGATTATCTGTGTAATTTTGAAGACATACAGCTTTCTTGCTAGAGAACCCCTAAAAAATAAACCAAACCAAACCGGTTTCCTGTTTTGTTACCAGTTTTTACTGGTAAATCGTGATTAATAATATTTATAGGAGCTGGACTTTCCAATGAGGGAGATAAAACTTTCTGCAGATCCAGCAGGCACCTTCAGATCAGTGTTCTGAGGGAGTGCACAGCCCAGCAGTGTCCCCTGTGACAGCCACTCCAAGGGCAGCACATCCCGGTGTCACCTCTCAGGAGGATGCTCCATGTCTCAGGGACTCCATCCATCCACAGAGGACGCTGACGGACCTCATCTCCAGCCAGCAGCACCCAACGAGAGCACACACAAGGTGTGCCTGTGCTGCTCACTGGCCTCACCAGTGTGCAAGGACAGAACTCCTGCCTGTGAAATACAAACCCCACACAGGATCCTGTCTGATCCCATGTGACATCATCTCTCTTTCTGATGCACACACTGAACAGAACACAAGGTTCAAGCTTACCAATTTTGCTTGCTACCCACAACATAGTTCATGGTTAATCCAGGTCAAGTCAAAACCATTACTAAGAACCTAGATTTTTAATAAGTTGGGTTTTTTTCTGTAACTGAGACATGACAGAAGAATTAATGGATGTATGATCTTGAAAGTGTGTGAAGAATATCCTTTTCTCATCTCCTCAGGAAATTCTCTTAATATAAAGAGGTAACTCAAAAACTTCCCAAGAAAAAACAGATGGGGTCAGGGAGAACTGTTAGGCAGCAAAGAATCAATAGACACACATGCTGGTGTTCAGAATGAATGACCAAGCCTGAAAGAATAACCAGAGGACTGATGCTTCTGGTGTGGAAAATCAAAGTCCTTACAAACATCTCCAGAAAAGAAGGTTATTGATCATACAGTCCACTGACATCTGACAAATCTTCAAATCCTACCTAGATTTGCCAAGGAAGTTCACTAAGAGGTTATCTTCACGTCAAAGCCCTTTGGGCCTTAAGCTCTTGAGCATGCACTCATTTGTGGCAAGATGCTGCAGACATTTGACATGGCAGAAAAATCTGACAGTAATCCTAAGTGGGCTGTGCCATATTAACAGGAGAAAGCTTTATGAGAACATTCTTTTGGTATTGTCAGAAGAGATTCTGTTGCAACAAAACAGAAAGTAAAAGTGTGTGTGAGGTTATGCAAGTTATCACACACACCACAAAAACCATCTAAAGCAAAGGGGATGAGTCCATGCACTGTAAGTGATTGGATCAGGTTACACAGGGACCCCAAAATGACAAAACCCTTATAAAAGGACAAAGTTTCTATGATTTTTCCAATACAAAAATGCTGGAATACCAGAGAGAGAGCTGGAGAAAAAGACAGCTGCCTATACAAACTACAGGAAGAGCTTTCAGAGTCAGTGGAATATGTGACAGAAAAGGAAAAGATAACCTGGTAATGACATCAACGCTGTCCAAAAATCCACCATTCCTCCTCTTACAGTAATGGATCCACCTGGAAAAACTCCCACTCTACAGGAATGAAAAGTCCAAGGAAAGCAGAAAGAACCTATTGAAGTCTACTAGACCACTGCAGCTCCATGGAAATCTGGGTCATTAAGGAAATCTTCCCTAACACCAGACAATTTCTAGCAGATTTAAATTACTTACACACATTAAAGAGCAGCATCTGTAACAAACCAGATGTGTAGCAGCTCATGAAGCACCATCTATACATCAGCTCCTGAGAAACAGGGATTACAGACCAGGATGAGTAGCACAGAACTGTAAATGGTAACGGAGGTGTGGATTAGATGTTATTGGAGACACACTACTTTGTACCTGAGTAGAAACATGCACCACTGCATTAGATATACTTCAGTTTAGGTGCTTAGAACCTCAGCAGACCTGTGCTGATCAAATCCAGAAAAAACTTTTACTTGGACATCCTTGCCAAAGCCTTTGACCTCATCAGCAATCCAGGCTTTCAAGTTTCATCAACAAACACGGTTATTTTGTGATTTCTATAAAGACACCTTAGCTCCACAAGGATAAGCACAGTGCCTAAGGAGAAGTCTCCACAGTGCAGGAATCAGGAGGTATCAGCAAACTCACCAGCTCCAAACGACCCCATGACCATGTGAGCCTTCAGCTGCTCCAGAAGTGGCTGCCCTGCACTGGCACGACGAGGTCAGGCTGTACAAACACGAGGTGGTAGTAGGTATATTTCTTGCTGAGCTGCAGGTCTGCAGGCTCCACGGAACTGCCAGACAGTGACAGAGCTGTCCAGCACAACGGAGCAGCCTGAGAGGCTGCACCAATTCCCTCCTGCCTGGTTCCAGAGTAATGGGCACCCCAAAGCCATGGGGTTCTGCACAGAGCTGTGCTGAGCTCACAGGACATACTGTGCCCAGTGAAAGGGACCTGTCAAACCTTCAGCACCTGCTGCACGGAAGGTGAGCTACAACTCACCACAAAAAAACATGGCATGACTGTCAGGTGCTCCTTCAGAGCATCTCTAACACAAAATACTCGGAGTCTCTCCTGACAAGCACTAAATATTACACACAGTGAAGACTGGCATGGCACAGAATTTTAGACAAGAACTACAAAAGCGAATTCCATTTCCATTTCAACTCATGTTACTCTGGAGTAAAGCAGAATTCTACCCGAACGCAGTGCCTAAAAGTTTTGGTACAGAATTAGTTTACTGCAGAACTCCACTGCTGGCTACCACCACTCTCCCCAACCTGCACACACAGATTCCAACGAGCCATTACGGTCTCAGAAACGTTAATTCTTCAACAGCTGATTTATGATTGTTGCCAACACAGGTGAAAGATATGTTTGTAAATATCCTCAAGAATCCTCACTGCAGTGCACAGAAAGTGCATTTTGTACAGACCAAGTACAAAAGTTCACATTATGAAAAACTGCTTGTTTTTTCTTACAAAAGAGTGAGCAGACAAAAAACTCAATTTCATTTTAAAAGCTTACTCTTACTATGCAGGAGTTAAGTTTCAAACAACACAACTCAACTGTACTGTCTCAAAGGTGAAGAAGTGAATCATTTGTAAAGTATTGATTCACAAACCTGTTAAGAATATAGTTAAAGGAATAATGTCATGTTGGAATGCCAAAAAGCCACTGCATTTAACAGTGATCCCATATGGAAAAAATCTTACCTGCTCATTTGAAAAGGTGTGTAAGAGTTGTCCTGGGAAATACATCATTTTATACAGCAACAATTGACAAATGTTTCGACAACAATGTGATTTGAAACTATTTTGACTTCTCAGGAAAGCTATATTCCTTGAAAGTGTGTTAACATTCCTTTCTAGTCAAGCATACAAAGCCAAAACACCAGAGTGCTCTGTCAAATTGCAACCCAATCATCACACAAATCTGTCTGATGTCGAAACAGCTAAGAAAAACACTATCAAGAGCTAAATCAATTGCTTTAATTATTGATCTCCAAGCAATTCAGATTTAGTTCTGCCATTAATTTCAATATACTTAGACCAAACAACAAAGCAGTTATACCAAAATCAGATTTGGGTGTGAGAAAGGAAGACACAGAATAAAGTGTCACTAATTCTTTACATCTGTTATTTTAAATAGGAGGTTTTAAAACTCAACCTGTCTTCATTTGTGGCAGCTTGTCTGTACCAAGGTGTGTCAACGTTAGTGCTGCTCAAGCACCTGAAGAAATGGGAATGGCCACGTTACTTTGCATTTATGACCACAGTCTGTAGAGAAATACTTAATGAGGACTAATGCTTTAAATCAATGTTTTCTTCTTTCAGAACTCAACAGCCTAAAACAACCAAGCACATGAGAAGCCATAAAGAACACATTTTTTTTAATGTGTCCCCACTGTGAATGCCCTACTCCAGGTATACACTCTTTGTTATTTTAGCAGTGAGAAAACCCTTTGCTGATGCCACCTTTTCACCTGGAGCTGGACAATTCCACCAACTGACAGCTCCCCAGGGCAGCGTCAGCAGAAACATTCCCTCCACATCCTCCTCTCTGAGTTCATGCCTCTCTCACTGCCCATACAGAATTATTCTGCTTTGAGAATACGCCAAACACTACGCCTGCAAGTTCAATACAAACCATCAACGGGGACATGATATTACATGCCATTTGGCTGATAGAAACATTTATGAAGTAGCTCTGCTTTTGCAGTTAGTCTGAACATAGAAATGGAATTATTTTCACACCTGTAAGCTTGAATTCAGAAAGCTTTTCAACAAAATCAGGTTTCGTTTTGATTTCTACTAACCATCAAATGCACAGTCCTGAGTAATGACTAAGCTTAATGACTGGGTATGACTAACACTTATAAATAATTAGTGCTTTTTCTCCCCCTCCCCCATGAAGGACAGGGAAGGAAAGAAAATCAAACGATACACTGGTAAAAAGGACCAACGAAAAGAACTAAGAGGCTGAGGCTCAGTGCATGAACATTTGTATCTTCTTCCAATTCACCCTTAATACTACTGCAAACACGACTGCACGTATGTCTGTTAAAAACTAGTAAGTCCTCGTGCTTGCCTTTTAACCTCCACACAGTTTAGTCACTGTCAGCCTCCCTGCTCCAGATCTCTTCTCCCACACTGATCCCTCCACAAACACTCTGCTGGTCCCCTCCATCGACCCTTTTCCCACAGGTGCTGCAATCCTCAGTGGAACTCTTTGGAGCTGGCACTTCTGACTCATGTGAGCACAACTGGTCCCACTCGCCACACCACCACTCAGGCTGAAAGCACCTGATGCTCTCACATTTGGAGAGAGGTTCCAAATCTGACCCTCCCTTACAGAAATATTTGATTAATAAGCTGAAGGAAGGTGTGCAGACAACTTAGTACAGCCTTGCTGCCCCACAAACCATCTCAGAAAGACTCCAGCATGGCACCACACCTCATTGCTTGGGTTTTGTTTATACTCTGATATCTAGAGCACACATTTTTCAACCACACTGGCTGTCAGCACAGTCTATCCAGCACGTGCTTTATTCTGCACAAAAGCACTGTGATAGCTTTTAACAGTTCAGCTACTCTCAGCAGCATATATTAATCAAGTTATAATCATAAGTTAGACCATTTTTACAACAGAGGCTTACTCAATTCAATACAAATCTTAGGACAGTCATGTCAGTCATGTAAAATAATATTACACACTGCTGTGAATTTTATGTTATTCCTTGTCCAGGTACTGGTTATGTGTTACTGAAAAATATATTTTAGTAAGGCATTTTAAGGGAAAAAGCATCAAAATTAAGACACACAGCATTCATATGTCACAATTCAAATTTATAAGCAGAGATCTACCATGGCAAAAAGTTACTTATTTTCATCAATATA
The DNA here is from genome assembly GCA_013397795.1 of Orthonyx spaldingii. NCBI lineage: Eukaryota > Metazoa > Chordata > Aves > Passeriformes > Orthonychidae > Orthonyx > Orthonyx spaldingii. The sequence continues at coordinate 2,426,064 of VZTJ01001560.1, read as the reverse complement.
CTTTTCCAAATCCCACAAAAAGAGCTTGGTATCCAAGTTGCACCTTGCACTAAATTCTGTACAAATACACAGTAAAAGCACCATCCCTATTTAACCTATTTTATAACACATTCATGCATTTTGCTGAGAATCAACCTTTGATGCTCAAAGTGCAACTTTCTGACTACTGGAAATCTAAGTACAGAAACTCATCTTTTCAAAATGTTATTTTGAGTCTGACAACAGTTACAGACCCAAAAATCAGCTACATTTGTACAATGCCTTAGGACAGGCTCTACTGAGGTGCTGAGCCGATCTCACTGCAAGTGTATCAACATTTTTCCTGTAACAAAATACTTCCTTTGAAGAGTTTGTGATATAATTTGTGTCTTATCAGTGCCCAAAACTGATGCATTTTCACCTCAGTTTGCTAACTTGGCTGAAGCACCCCGTGTTAGTAAGGGATTCAAGTCCTGGGCAACATTCAAATTTGTGGTGCTCAAACCAAGGCGGTTTCACAACCTGCTAGATTTCCAGGGATGGAAAACATGTAACTTCTTGCAGAGTGAAAAACAGCTCAAAAGAAATAAATCACTTCTGGTTATTGACCAATAGCCTTTATCACAAGCTTAGTGGTACCCAAAAATTCCAGAAGATCACAATTTGGAGATTATACAGACATATCCATACATACACATCCAAAGGCTGTTGGGAACAGCAGCATTTTTCATAACAGAACTGAACAATATGTAATCAGAGTTAATAGCTTTCCCAGCTTAACAGAATCACAATTACATTCCCATTAGATCCCATCACTTAACGACACAGTCTTATCAGATGTGCAAAACACCAAGACACTCTTTTGAGCAGAACCAAAAAATCCCACTGCACAGGTCTGTGAGCCTCAGGTTCTTTGGGGTACAGAGCCAAGCACGCAGGAGTCCTCAGTTATGGAAGTTGCAATGCGAACAAACACAACTTTCAGTCTGGTGACATATGGCAGATCTGATGTAGCAGATTCCAAATAAAGCAGAATGTTCCTTTTGCTGATGCATGATTTGAACATAAAATCCCCCCTCACCCAGAAGAGTTCTGCAGAAGAGATCCACAGTTATCTTCCAGAAAGACAGATACTGCTTTACACGCCAAGTCTAGGACTCCCTAGCTCTAATCCTGGCAAAATATTGATTCCTGCATGGCCTTGGGCAAGTCAGAACTTCTCTCCTTGCTCTTTCGCCCAGCTCTAAAGCAGAGTTCATACTACTTTATTTACCAACCACACAGGCATGTGGCAAGGATTAAGTTTTGTAGAACGATTTGTAAGTAAAACATACTGTGAGTACTCTGAGAAGCCCCCATTGTCACGGTGCATTGCAGACATTATTTTTAACAAAATCGAGCCATGCCAACACAGTTAACAGGCATAATATTGGCAGCACATGCAACATACAGGGAAACTGTAATGAGGATATGTTTGAACTCGCTTACTAGTCAGTGAGAAATAGAAACAACCACATTCCACTACTTCATAGTATTTCTTCTGTTCCTTTCTGTGTGCCTTATATTATGGAATTCTGATGATTTCCTCATCTACCTACATCCCAGTTACTTTGGGTACTTCTGGGGTACATGTTTCAAGTACAAAGCAACCCAAGGAATGAGGCACTCAGTAGGAAAAAGTAACACAAATTGTTTGATTTGTTTGATTCTTCTCAGTTACCACTCTTCTCCATTTTTTTATACACTCTCCTTTGCCCAACCACCTGCCACCCCAACTCCCAACTGAAGGAAATTAACTACTCCTGCAGAAGTTATTTTTCAGTTACTCCAGCTTCAAAAAGTACGACTGCTCAAGTCAAAAGGACCCAAACCTATGCTTTAAATTATGTGTTCAGGTAGTTTTCCCATCCTACAGCCGCCATAACCATGGCCTAAGTTAGAATCCTTCTTGGACAGTGAACACAAGCTAAAAACCAATCGATTTCTACAAAAGAAGCTCCAATTTAACACCAAATGAAGTTTTGAGCCTCTAAAGCCATGAAGAGAACCTTGAGTGTGCATATTCATGTAGAACATCTTCCAGGACGTGCAGATGTACAGCACTGATGCTCTTTCAGGTATCCTTTGCTTCTGGAAAGCACCAATGACAAGTTTTAACCACTGGCAGAGTTCAGAACTCTGGGACATTCCACTGTTAAAGGGGCAGTTTCTCAGTCTATAACAGGCCCATCCTGTCCTCACCACAGAAAAGACACACGAGATGCCCTCAAGAAAGAAAGCAACGAAGAAATTTATAGTCTCATCCCCTATCATCAGCTACTGGCAGATCCAACTGAGTTTTGGGAAAGTAATAAAGAGGTTTTATTTTTAGATACAAGGCAAAACAATTCTCTTCTGTGACAGCTGCACAACTGCACTACTCCTAGTGGGAACACTGGTCATGGTTGCAGAAGTTAAAAAAAAAAAAAACATGAAGACAACCCATCCAATCTGCTGTCTTCAAACAGGACTACATGTCACCAAATTGTATTTAATCAGGAAAATACCAGTCTTTATGATCAAGCCACCAAATTTTCATAAGTACTAACAGTCACTCAGACGGTAAAAGAGGGAGACAGAGGGAAGTGAAAGTTTCTAGATTTCAACTTCACCTAAGCTAGTAGAGAACACTGTCTACACCTACCCGCTCTATACTATTCTTACTGGATACCTTCAGCATTCACCAATCTGCTCCTTTCTCTAGGCAGGGACCTTAAAAACTTATGAGATGCTTATGCATAAAGAAAAAGCAGAATTGAGTAACAACATAAACTTGCAAGAAGAGAACCCAAATCTTTGAACCCCAAGCTGACAGCACTGCTAAGTAAGCATAAACTCACAAATGCTGTGAGTTTGTACCACAGCACTGCTGGACAAGATGGGACTTTCAAAAATGGTTTTAAAGTACCCAAGTTTTGCAATTTACAAGACGATTCTACCCTGTGTCAGCAATGACCTCTAAACACTTTACACACTCATACAACGCAAAAGATAAATTTTAGGGCATAATCCCAGTTATACTTTTCTGCAGACTTTTCCGAGCACCTCTAACAGTGGAACACTGACTTACTGCTTTAACAAACTCGCTGATTTTCTACCTCTTACCATATTACTGTACATAACACATTTCTCATTATTGAAGTACTCAGAAACAACAAATGTCATTCAATTTATTTCCAGTCAGTTTCAGTAGTGTGGCATCCTTAAGGCTGTACCGTATGAACTTGTGTTCCCATCCCCTTACAAAATCATTGCACAGTATTTCCATGTCTTTTCTAAGAAGATATAAATAAGGTTATTTTGGGACCTTCATTACCCAAACCTGTCCAGTTGGAGTACAAAGTTCCAAACACAGGCTCCTGAAGAAACGACTAAGTGCAAGAGTCTTCTTCCTCAAAGATGCCAGAAGGGGAAAACCATTATCAATACAAAGATGCTCTCAAGCCCAGTTCCTTGGAGAACCAATATACCAAAACCCAGTAAGGTCACAACAATTATGGCCCACTGGCTCTTCAAACATCTCTGATTTGGTCAGTCAAGGTTTGTTGCACAATTGCCTTGATCCAATACAAAGAATTATTCTAAAAGTAACATATTTTAAAGACCACTGATTGAGTTTTCCACATGCTTTTTTGAAGAAAACATTTGAAACCATGGAAGGTTCCTAATTTTCAAGTCCCAGCTTAATAACTCCTGCTGACATTTTATATTCTGCTTTCCATACATGTGACACTGTAACTGTATTTTGGAGAGCTAGAAACAGTAATTCTGGATTAAAAAATAACTGTAAAACAGGTGCTGTCATGGTCAAACCTTCCATCAGAATTTTCTAAAGGTTTCTAATTCTTGGTGTAAAAAGCTCTGTGTGCAGTGTATGATTTCAAACTATTTCCAGCACTGTCTTAGAAACTCTTACTAACACATACTACTACATTTTAAAAACAAACTTGTGAATGCAAATTCAATGCATGCAGTAGGTGCACAGCACACGGACACTGTAGCTGCAGCTCCACACTCCCAAACTGCCTCCAAAAATCTGGCCTCTAATGCTGTCATTTAAAATACAATTTCAAAAGCACAGCCACCTATTCTCCTTTCACTATGACTGTACCTGCACTCTGCTGTAGTTCACAGCAGTTGCACATGGCCAGATTTGCAGAGGTGCTTGGCCCTTGTGCTGAGAGACGTTTGTAAGAGCCCAGCATCCACCGACTCTTAAGTGTTTGGAAAGAAATGGTTTATGCAAAGCATTTTCAAAGCGGGCTACTTTTACCAAGTATAAAAAACAAACTAAAGCCATTTAAAAGAAAAATAATCTGCTCCACTAAAAAAAAAAATCCTTTTCAATATTAAGTCTGTCATATCATGCAAGAACTCAGTTTTCAATTGCTATGTAACCAGTCACATATACTTGCTTATTTTAATAGTCATGCTTAGTCTTTTGAAGTTATAAATATTTCTCTAAGTGTAGGACAGACAAAAAAGGTGCTTAATAAAAATCCAAGTGCTTAGAACCTGTATTGTTTTACTTTGGTCTATCGAAAACTCCAAAGGAACAATTTATGGTCCAATCTTGCTGAAGGACTGGCAACGCTGCTTCTAAGAGTAACACATTTCAGTATGCTGTGGCAGTCTGAACACATCAGCTACCTGAAAAAAGGTCCCACTGGACTCCACAGTAGTATTTTACCCCCATAATCTGGTTTATAATGCAGTATTAACAAAAAATGTAGGTATAAATGGCAATAGACTAAACTGGATCAATCCTTTGATACACTGTGGCAATGAATAAAATAAGGCTTTTCCAACCTATCAATTTACAGGCTCCAAATCAAGCACCAGGATTTCAAGATCTGAGTTTTACTGCTGTTTTTTAAATTAGCAACATGTCATTCAAATTGCTCATATATGGAATAACCTACTCACCAAAAAAATAGAAAAAAAAAAAGAGGAATATTTATACCAGTTAGTACTTGGATACACAGAATGTTTGACAGACTTCATCAAACTACATGGCATCACATACCACAGACAGCATATTACACAAAAACACGGTGGTTAGTAACAGAGTACACAACTCCTGATCTACTTTATGTGACAGGTGCATTGCTCTGAGGTTGGTCAGGAGTTCCAAGAGATGCATTTTACTAAGACCACTTGTATTTTACTAAGACCACCTACTAAAACCACCACTGATTTCATTTGCTGTTAGTAGCAAAATTTCATCAGCTGCTCTTTGCCTAGTGCCCTGAAAACAGTGAGCAGCAGGAATACAGCTGTTGTATGTGTTATTAGGAGGACAGGAAGCAATGTGCAGGTTCACACAAGTATTTGCAGCTAAAAAATCAAAGTGGATACAAGCAACAAGCCTGATTCAAAATAACAGCAAACACACAACATTAAATCTCCAAATCTAGGATATTTAAGGAATGACAGAACAGTTCTGAGCAAAGAAATGCTTCTCATCCTGCTTTTCACTCACCCACTGAGTTCAGGACTAGATTCCTTGTCCAGAGATGCTCAGCACTAAGCATGAGACTAGCTACTACAAAAGCTGCAGCCCTAGACACAACAGGGTGAGGTAAGGACATAGGGAGTCTGCCTTTTGTATCAGAATGCCAGTGACTAAAAAGATGATCATAAGCTTGAAATCTGTGAGTTTTTAAGTCAGACTTTGAAGGTATTTAAAGCAAAAGTAGGTAGTTTTCTTGTGTTGTATCTGCTGCTTCTCTGTTCAGGAGAGCTCTGTGGTACTGAGGGCATGCAGGGACAGGAGGGAAGTGAGCAGCACATAAAGGTTACAAACTACTGACAAAACCGCCTGAAAAGTCAAAATGTCTTTTGTGCTAAAGGAATAACAACATTTCATTGGATAATATTCCATTGTCACACTTTGGCAGTTTGCAGCTTCATCTACACTCACACTGGAACAAAGATACCAGGCAGAATTATATTCAATTACTGCTGAAAAGACTTTCTGGTCACCCAAAATCAGACACTAAGTAGTGGAATGCTACTATGCTACTACAACTCAACACCAGACCATTCTTATTGTTACATGTAATGCCTTTTCCACAATTCACAATTAAATGGCACAGAATCTTACTTGGATTCCTTCCTCCCTGCAAGAAATACACTTCCAAAACAAAACCCCTCAGTCCTCGGACTTACCTGGCGGTAACTGAAAATTCTGAATGTTAGTCGGATTCTGAGGTGGCTGAGGCAAACGAGGTGTTAAAACTGTAGGAGTCAAAGTTGCTCTGATTCCACTCGTAGTTGGTGTTGGAGTCCTGGGCAGACTTTGTGCCACTGTATTGGCAGTGCCTTTAGCCATTCCTGTGGGGGTGCCAGGAGCTGCAGGAGGTATCCCACCAGGATTGGGAGCAACATTGGAGAGCCCAGCTTGCATAGTTTGCCCAATAATCATGTTACCCCCTGTAGTACTGGGCTGGCCACCAGTAGCCAGCGTCTGCTGTTGGGACACTGCCTGGACTATAGTTTTAGGAGACTCAGATTTGATGACCTGTGTGGCAGGAGCTGCTGGCACCGTGGAACCAGACTGGCTGTTCACAAGCGACGTCTGGAGGGAAACTCCAGACCCCACAGTGGCTGTGGCAACAGCAGGAAAACTCCCCACACTGATGGTTGAATTGATCACAGTATTGCTCCCGTTCTGAGTGGCTGCACCAGCCGCAGCCACCGTGGGTCCTGCCGTGTGGATCGGGGGCCTGACGAGCGTCACCGTGGGCGCCCCGGTGCCAACGCTGGGCAGTGGCTGCGAGGAGATCACCGTGGGCGAGGGGGAGGATGCAGAGGACACAGCAGTATTAAGGAAAGAAGTCTGGATGACAGTGTTCGAAGCTGAGGGCAAAACAGCATTAACAGCATTTCCTTTCCCCACGGATCCAGGTCCATTGTTGACGAGAGGGGCGACAGCAGGTGCAGGAGCGGGGTTGGCAGTCACAGGAGTCCCAGAGAAAGCAGCACTTCCTGTGTGGTGAGAGTTCATCACCACGTTACTCCCATTCAAAGTCTGCACCGTCGTGGTCCCAATCTTGCCATTCCTGGTGGACAAGGCAGTTGCCATGGTGCTGATAACCACCGATTTGCCCTGACTGAGGGTCCCTGGAGCAGCAGTGACTTCAGATCCTCCTGCTGCTGCAGTGGTGGTGCTGGTGCTCGTTGTGGTGGCTCCATCCAGAGCTGAAGTCTGGGACCTGGTGTTATGATTAATAACACCCCCCTGCACTCCTCCTGCCCCTGCAAAACAACAACAAGGTTAAACAGAGCGAACGAGCAAGAAGAGAAGCCCAGCAAAGACAGAATGTTCTCCCTCATCACCAGGTCTTCTCCATCTCCCAAGCTGCCTTCTTGGAGCCAGGAAAACAGGACAGAGTACAACTGAACGTGGCTTTGAAGACATTATCTTAAAGCCTCCAATTTCTCACCAAGGACTGGCAGATTCAGTATTAATTGTAACACCCCTGCTTTTGACACTACAGGGAAAACAGATTTAATATGAACCAAGGGAAGGGAGGAAGAAATTATTTAAGACCCCTTTCCCTTTCTAGAGTCTGACATCCCATTTAGCAACAGGACTGCAACTGCAAGAGGGGGAAACGGCCATGGAAGAAACATTATTAAGACATATTCCCTATACCCAGCACACATTACTCTCTAATCCTGTCATCTCCTACAGAGTAAGTCAGTCAGATCAGGAGGCTCAACAATGGCAAAACACAAAATGTGAACAGAAAGAAAAACATCAGCCTGGCAAGATAAGAAGTACTGCAAGGCCTGGAGAAGGTTTCTAGAAGACCCCTCTTCCTTATTACAGAATTTGTTCTGATGGATCTGAAGTTCCCACAGTCAGAGACAGTTAAAAATAAATAAATAAAAAGCAAAGCTGGTTTTCGGAAGGGACAAGATGATGTAGCTTCTTGTCCTGAATAATCCTCATGCCCCTTGATAAGGCCTGGTGTTAGCACAAGTACAATCACACACAGTCCAGGTCCTGGCCCTAAGGAGACAGAAACGGGAAAAGAACAGTGACAGGCAGACACTGAGATGCACATTATAAGGGTCAAGGAGATCCTCCTAGAAGAGCTTCATCAATCATAACAGAGGGTCTGTAGTATCTTCTTACACTTCAGCAAGACGAAATCAAAAATAAAAAGGGGGGGGGAGGGGAGGAATTGCAGAGAGATTCTGGGGAGACATTTCTTCCAATCCCCCTGAAAGACAGCTTCCCTCCATTCCCACGTAGTGAGCCCTCAGCCCCAGCCTTCACACTGCCCCCCTAGAGCCCTCAGAACACGAAGGGGGCAATGCTCGCAGGCAGCTGCGGGGGTGGGCGGTGGGAGAAGGCGCCGTGCTAGGTGGGGTGCTGTGGCCTGGATTCCCCCCCTTGCCGGGACCCGGCGTTGTCACAACCCCCCCTTGAGGGCACAGAAGGAACGGGAGGTGTGGGATGCCCCCTCCAAGCCCCTGGAACAAGGGAAGGGGCTGCGGGGGCAATATCAAGGCAGGCAGATATGGGGGGGAAGCATTTTGAGGGACTTCCTCCCCTTGAAATCCCCCCTCGCTTCCTCCTCTACAGGAAATAGGTGTCATGATTAATAACACCCCCTTCCACTTCAGCAACAGCGAAGGGGGAGGGGAAGGAGCATTTACACAGACAGCTAAGGCGGCATTATCAAGAGGGAATCCCCCCCATAACCTCCACCCCTGGAAAGGGAAGGGGAGCAGGCACAGGCGGCATGGGAGGCACAGCCATGACCAAGGGGGTGGGCTCTGCCTCCTTCAGTCCCCGAGATTAACAGAGCCCTTTTACACTCCAGCAACAAGGGCAGGAAAAGCAGAGGGGACCGGCAGAGTCACGGACGGACACTGCCGGCTCCTTCTGCGGGGCGGCTGCCCCCACACATGATCCAACACCCTCGAGTAAGCAAGGCGAGGAGGGAAAATAAAGGGGAGGGAGCAGAGGCGCGGATACACACCGAGGGGGCATGATGAGGGGAGGCTCTCCCCCGTATGATCGATACCACCCTTTGCACTCCCGCTCCTGCCACAACGAGAAGGAGGAGAGAGGGAAAAGGGGGGAAAGCAGTGAGGGAAGGAGGCAGCGGGAGCTGGGGAGTGGGGGGAGGGGAGGGCCCCTCTCCCTCAGAGCCCCCCACCCCTGCCCACGTTACCTGCTTTTGTGATCTCTGGGGCACTCAGTCCCATCTTGCTGCCGCTGCTGCTCTCTGTTTGGGCATTAGCATTGCCTCCTACTACTACTCCTCCAGGGCTGGGGCTAGGGCTGCTGCTGCTACTGCTGCTGCTCACAACATGGTTCCC
>VZTJ01001560.1:2388178-2415747 GCA_013397795.1 Orthonyx spaldingii | reverse complement strand
CCGGCCCGGTCGCAGCTGCGAGCCGGCACGGCGGGGCGATCCCCGCCCGTGTGTCAGCCCGCGTTACACCCCCGCCGCCGCTTAACCCTTGGGGGAGAGAGAGAGAGCCGCGCTCCGCAGCGGCGCTCGGCGGGGAGCGCAGCCCCGGCCCGGCCCCGGCGCTCGGCCGGGCGCTGGCTGCAGGTGGACATGATCGCTTACAGGAGGCAGCTGCACTTTGACCTTGTTGTGCAACCATCATAAAGGAAGTAAATAACGTAAAAATACGACACGCCTTTCAATAAATGCGCTCTTCTGCCAGGCGCTGTTTCCCCCAGAAAAGTGACTTACGGGAAGAGTAGTACCAGATGCGATTGGAACAATATTATCGGATAGTATGATTTATCTTTCACAAAATAGAATCATAGAATCATCAACGTTGCAAGGGACCTTTAAGATCAAGTCCAACTGCACTACCACTGTAACCCCTAAACCACTAAATCACATCACCAGATCCAGATCCAGATGCCTCTTAAACACCTGCAGAGGTGGTGACTCCATCACCACTTTGGGAAACCTATTCCAATGCCTCATTTAACTTAACTTCCAAGTTTTAAGGGGTAGCAAGCTTAAAATAGCGCCTCTTATATCAGGATTTTAAAATAAGCTTTGCTCTTATGTTTTGGGAATGGGCGGCATTAGAGGCTGGAACTCTGTTGTAGTGGGATGGGCTCAGCACCTGCTGGTTGATGATTCTGGGGAGCTGACTGGCCTGAAAGCTGCTGCCTGGAGGCTGGTGGAGACCTGCAAGAACAAGAGCCATGAGTTATCTGTGAAAAGGGGATCACTTTAAATACATCCAAGTATTTTCTCTGCTTAGGGTTGCCCAAATGTGGGTGTCAACACTTCCCCCATCACATACTTGTGGTGATCACTTAACTTGTACTCTGACATGAATTAAATTGATCTGCTTGACAGTCGACCCCATGAGCAATGGGAACAGTGCTGAAGTACTTTCCATGTCTTACCCTGTCCCCAAATATGCAAACATACCTACAACGGAGAAGCTGCTTGTCAAAAATTCACAGGGAAAACAAAAAACCTGATAGGTATTTTGTCTTAACATACAGGCCCTGAGTAATAGCGTAATACCTTTACATCAAAAATCCTAGAAATTCAGTTCATGGTGAAGGATATCACTCTTCTAGTTTCTATGTCCTCCTCTCACCTGCAGTAGACTTTGGCTGATAACTAAAAATTACAATGTTAAGCCTTTGCCAAGGCTCCACTCGCTTACCCCCATGGCATCACCCTGAGGGACTGCCTACATCCTCTGAAGAAGTTTTATATTAATATTTTATTCTTGTACTCAAATGCTTTTCTCAGTCCTCATTTGAAATTCAAGGGTGAACGAGAAACTGCCCTTTTCATCTGTATGAATTTTAACTGCCATTTTACCAATTTTTGACAAATTACAGTGCTGCAAAGTAGCTGTGATTTTACAGACATCACTGTGGGTCACGTTGCCCGTTTCTTACAAGACAGGAATGCTGCTTCGAGCAGGGCAGTCCCAACCTCTTTGCTGCTGCCACAGTCGAGCACGTTGCTAGTTTTAGCTATGGTGAAATTCTATAAGCAACATACCAAAGAACTCTCTGGAATAGAAGCCTGGTCGCATTCCCTACGCAGCGGAAGGGTTAATCATCAGCTGCTCAAATGATTTATTGAGGGTGAAAAAGCTTGACTTAAGCTAAACCAGCCTAAAGGTGCAGAGTGGCTGAAAGACTTTCTTTGATGGCATCTAGCCAGGGTACAGCCCCAAGCTGGGCCACAGTGCCCGAGGAACAAGGGAGGAAGAGATGGAGGATGTTATCAAGTGGCAGCAGCAGTCAGCACGAAGGGGCAGAGCAGCCTGCATTCTTCCTCTGCTCACATTCTAGGACAGCTTGAATGTAGTTTACAGATGCCTACAAAACTAGAAATAAAAACCTCGAAATCTTCACGTCCTCATTCTAACACTCTCTTTAGTGTACCATATGGCACATCTACCATATTAGGTAAACAACTTTACAAAATTACAAGAGCAACTGAGATTCATTACAACTTGTGCATTATAAGTGTGTAGGATTCATTACTGAATAATTTATCTTTTCATACACTCTGTCTCTTGTTTGACATTGGAAGTAAGTTTCTAGACTGAATTCTTCAGGACAGGGATTCCAGCTTCTCTGTGCTGTACTGCTCCATTTAAATAATACAAAAAGAGCATCTTGCATAAGAATTCCAGCAATGGATTACAGGTAATTATTGGTGTTGGTGTAGAAATAGTCAGACTCAATATACTGTGAATGCTGTGGACTTCACCCATCAGTTACATCAAAAGATCTTAAACATTACAGGCACATATGGGTTCTCTGTGTCAAAGAACAGAAGCTAGCAGGAGCTATCCAGGAAAAATGGAGAAGTGTCAGTTCCTTTAACCTGCTCCCTTTAGTATATTATTATTTAAAATACTTATTTTCCCCCTTATCTACAATGTAGACCATGACACAAAGACTGTCTCAGGTTATGGTAATGCCATTCTCCTTCTGTTTGTTTTCTAAAAATGAAGTTAGCCTGGAACTCATTACAGGACTATCTGACAGAGGTAGGGATTGGGGTGACACGGGACAAATCAGAGAAGCCTATAGATGGTTTTAGTCTTAACTGACCCATCAGATGACTAAAGGCCATGAATAAATAGATAAAAACTTATCATTTTGATGTGCAATTTCTTGCTCTTCTTTCCTGCCCCTCTCTCTGCCCCTCAGCCAGGATCATTTGAAATGCTGAAAGTTGGGATTTAACCAGTAATACCTTGACTTCAAAAGTTCAGTCAAACAAGATGACAAAATTCACACTTGTATCAGTCTCCACTGGAAAGTATTCAGCAAAACCCAAAATTTTGGGTTCATTCATAAAGCTGCACTATCCCTGTAGCCACTATCCCTCCTTACCTTTCTGCCTTGTACCCCATTTCCTTTTTTTTAGAGGAGCACTGGAGTTCAATGGACAATTTGGTAAGTATAGAGTGTCAGGAGCAGACAAAGGAATGGAGTCCTGGTTGAAGACGATGCAGTTCTGTGCAGAAGTTCCCCATTGGTAACCTTGAAAGTCTATGTGCTGATTCTTCTGCAAATGGGTGTCAGTTTCCACGAGCAAGTGTTCAGCAAAAGCAGCAAGACTTCATTTGCATCTGGAATACAAATGTTTGACAATCTATAGGAAAAATATTCCTGATTTAAGTATTTTACTTTGAATTTAGGGGCAAATGCAGTTTTACTACAGACATGCACAAATAAGTAAATAAAGCAGCTTTAGTGCCCCTTGTAGTCTATACTCTTGACTCCTCCCTGGAATCTCAAAATACTGTTAAAGTCTTGGTCTTCAACTCATCCCATGTACTTCAGTTGTCCTTAGCTGAATCCCTGAAGAAGTCTAATGCTCCTAATAGGGATTAATATGCATAATTAAGTATGGTATGCCGTAGGAAAATGTCTTAACCCTTGCACTGTAAAATAAAAAGAGATTAACAGTAGATTTGGAGAGCAATTGTAGAGTCCTTTTTTAATTTTACAATAATCATACCTACCTACACTCCTATTTCCACTGAAGGACAGTGTCTGTCTTCATGGGTACTGGGCTGTTTCTGTCAGCCATAGAAGAACCAGCCCTGTGGCTGCAATTCAGTGTTCTGGACAGAAGCCTTGCATGATGCTGCCAGGGAAGAGAAATGGCAAAATCACCCACTTAAATACGTGTTTGTATCTGCATAACAGTTACTGGAACTCCAGAAGCAGAGCAGAAAAACAAACAACTCTTCTTGTCATAAAATATATTTGATTGAATAAATGTATTATGTGGCAACTTAAGGGATATCCTCTTTTTAAAATGCAGGTATTTAACAATACCTAGTTATTAATTGAGAAAGACATAGAAAATATCTGTTAGAGGGACACCACTTATGAGCTTGGTTTTCAAACCAAAAAGTGAGCTGAGCACACAACTGCCTTGGCAATCTTAGAGACAGAAGACTGTGCCACTACAACATGCTACATGCAACTCACACAGGAGTTATTTGTGCGTGGCTGTTCTGAGGCATTCCAAAGTCCACGCAACTCAACATCCGGTGCCCAAAAGAAAACGCCCGGAGAACATACTGTGGGATAAAGGATTATTGTTTAAAACTCTTCAAGGCTTTACAGTATAAAAGAGCTGTGGAAAACTGGTTTTTCTTCCCAACTGCTCTCCATCTAGCTTGTCATGCTTGTTACTGCCAAGATAGGAAGGATCAATAGCCAGACTCACGTGGAAGGGAATTCCTACGGAACTTGACTTGTAGGAGAAGATGCAAGTTTCTAACCACACACCCCAGCAGCTACCAGAGATTTCTAAAGCAAATCTTCTGAAGGGGATTACCAGCAAATGTCCAGAATTCTGTCTATGGAAGAGACAAGCAGCAGGCATGTCAACAAAGATTTGTGTTTTATCTGTTCTGAAAAATTTCTTTTGCAAGCCTACATGATCCATGAGAAAAAGAAAAATATTATTAGAAGGTTAGAGGTCCTTCTGGTCACTACAACCAGCTTCAGTAATTTCACATATTTTGAATTTAGCAAATTATTAGAACTGACTGGGCAAAATGAAAATGCTTTCTTCTCTAAGCAAATTAAAGGACTTTTGGAAAATTGAATCACTATTTCCAAGACAGAATATGTCAAGAAAATGTGCCTGCTGATGGGTCTCATTACTGGAAATCCAATTTGCACATTTTACAGTCAGGATTTGTTAGAATATGTTTGAAATATTTCTCTTTAGCGAGAGGTGACTTTGGCAGGTTTTGCTTCAATTTTTCTGTGATTCTTTGTGAGCAAAGTATGATCTTGCCAAGGATGTTTTATCAACAATATCCCCTCAGACAACCTAAATGATACATGATACCACAAATATTCCAGTAATGGATTCCTGCCCTCTCTTGATTCAGAGTTGGACACATTTAATAACTGACCAGTTATGGCAATCAGTGTTATCCTCCTTCTTTATACGCTTCCCTCTACTCACTGACCTTCAAAAATACATAAATAAAAATAAGTGAAAGAACTGAAGATGAATCTTCATCTTGTTTGTTCTTGGTCAGTGCCAAGAACAGGTACAGCCAATGCCACATCAGTTGTGGAAGAGCAGTTGTTGTAGTTGAAAACATTTGTCTTATGGAATTTGATATCACAGTGCCTAGAAACTGTAACTTACAGGAGCAGAGCTGGACACACTCTTTATCTAAATCATTCAGTAGCCCCATGGTTCCTCTCTTTTCAGATAGAGGAGTTATTTAAAAAGAAGATTGTGTGTGCCTGAATACACACTTTTTAGCTCAACAATAATATCAAATGAAACTAACAGGCTGTAAAGTTGGTAAAACTTTCAGCATATGTTCAATACATAGAGCAAAATCCAGATTCTTTCACATTTGAACTGGAAGAATAATCACGTGTGCAAGCAGTTCTGAAAGTCATCTCCAGGTGACAAAAATGGCTAAATCATTTTCCCTACTCCATCTCTAGTTCACAGTCTGTCAAATGCTCTTACCAAGCCTGAGGAGACAATAGAATTCTGACGAACCTCAGTGAGATTATAAAGAAAACAGACACAGAAGACACTGAACTGGAAAGCCAGTGTAGACAGAAGAGGTATGGAAACATCATCACTTGAAGAAAAATATGAAAGCAGTCTACTACAGGAAGTTTGTTTTGGTTGTAATGAAATGAGATTTTATCTAAACTTTTTGTGGATTTGGAATGCAAAAAGTACATGAGGAAGATTTTGCCGAGTTTTTGTTTTGGTTTTTTTAATGACTCCTCTGTAATAACTGATTAAAATAAATCATGCCATAACTTCCTTATAGAGCTGCCTCAGACTTAATGAAAACATAGCTAGAAAGGCTATTAGACAAGTTTATTTTTTTTCTGGATTCTCCAGCAGTCTAAATAGTCAGGGATATGATTCCAGACTACAGATTACTTTCTTACACTACCTAAAGTATATCCTCACTATCAGAGACAGAGTTCTGGAATTACCCCTATTCCTCTAATAAGCTTTTGCCCATTTTGGAAACTGCAAACAAATCAAATAACTCAGTTAAATATGGGACGTGTTCCCATAGTTGCCTGAAGAAACTAGAGCATGTTTTGAAGCAAGTCAGACAAAGATTTTATCTCTTAGAAGACAAGATGGGCAAAACTTCCAACCCAGAGGAAATGACACACCCAGCTGGAGGGCCAAGGGAGTTATGTTAAGCTGTGTCTGTCAGTTTTGGTTGTATGGTGTACCTTGCAGTACTCCTCCATTACCACAGAAGTATAACAAAATTGCTGTCACCATTACTTAATTTTCTAGCTAGGACAGCAAACCCCTCCATCTGTGTGCAAGAACCATTTATTGATGATCAGACTAAATGGCAGGCAACGAACAGAACTTCTTGATTAGGAAAGGTGACTAGCTAGGGAAGCAATAGACAATTTGTATGTTCTTGTGTTAGAAATTCAAACTGGTTTTATGAAACTATAAAACTTGTTTCTCTTACCTATTTTCAGCAGAGCAAAATAAGAGCTAGTTTTGCTGTTCTGTGAACTTTAGTGGGCCAGTAAGTTTACTCATTCATTATTACTCCTTGACATGAAGCCATGCAAGCAGAATTGTACAACTTGGCAGGCTGAAACCATCCCTGCTACACGCTCAGCCAGCAAGAACCCATCAAATGTAACATCCTTGGGACTTCCCAAGCTGTATGAAGTTGGATACTGGTTCCTGTGCTGGTGTGACTGTACAGCAGGCTGGCTCTTACCCCTGGACTGTTACCAGTGTTTCCACTGACTCAAAATGGAAAAACAAGAAGTCTGTGAAGTGCCAAGTTGCCCCTTTCCTAAAGCTTTCCTGTCATGAGAAGAATTATTGGAAAACAGAACCCTTAAACCTTGTCTTGCAGTACGGCTGCTTTGAGGTGTTCTGAAATGCAAACTTTCTAATTCAGAAGGAACACCTCTCTACAGGAGTCACACCATCCTCTTTTATATCTGAGTTGAGCAGTGAGGAATCAGCATCCCACAGGGCCTGAATCACTGCCTGCTGTCCTGTAAAGACCAGAGTGAGTTATTCTCCTGCTGCAGCCCAGGCAGTTGAGAAGCTGTGCAGTACTACATCACTTCAGGCTTCCAGTTCCTTCTTTCAAGATGGAAATATCAAATTTCTTTCTGTTTAGAATAAATATGGGGGTTTTTTTCTAACTCACAGCCTCACTGTCAACTCTGTTTTGGTTCCTTTCTGCTTCATCAACAACAGTTAAGATTCTTCAGACCAGTTCATGCTCCAAGTTAAACTTGCACAAACCTTTTTTCTTCAAAATGTCCTACTAGCAACTGTATGTCCCAAACAGCCTTTGGAAGTTTGTCACAGGTGATGTCATGGGCAGCGTAAACATTGAAGATGCTGCTGAGTAAAATGCAGAGTCCAAAATGAAAATGTGAGATTTTCTGGAAAAAATTTAAGCATATTAATCAGAATTAAGTGAGAAAATTGAAAAGCCAAATCTCAGGTGTTTTGGTTATTTTACAGAAAAAAATGTGGTTCAAAAATGCCTTTCAAACACCTTGTCATACAGGAAGTAATAGAGAAATGAGGTATGAAGTACAAATAATGCAAAGCTTTGGAACAGTGACTGTCAGAATTGTCACATGTATGTGAAAAGTGTGTACACAAATACTACAATGGTAAGGAGAAGTATTAGTTAGAAAGAGATTCAATCCCAGTTTATTGTAATACAAAATAAATTACTTGCTGAAATTGCACTAAAATCCTATTGCTATGGTTTACTTTACCATTCTTGGTATCTTTAACCTAAACCTGAATTACAACCTATCAACTTTAAACTCCAAAGCCTCTTTAGTCTTATTTTAAAAAGGAAAATAATGAAGATAAGTGAAGAATACCCTAGAAGATAAAACAATGACTAATAATTCACGTCCTCAAAGACATTTCAGAAACATGCCTTTTAAAATAAGTCCAGGAACAATTCAAGCCATGAAAACTGCAGCAGATGTTGTGCAGGGAAAGAACAGCACACTGCCAAGGCTGGTAAAATGATCCCTTACCTCACTGAACAGAAAGAAGCCGAATCTACAACTCATTTGTAAAACAGGTAAGGAGAGGGAGATTCTTTGGCTGGACAAGAGTCCACTGTAAAGAATTAATGCAAATGATGGCTCTGAACTAAAACATCTCATAAAGAACTCTTTACCTTCTCAGCCCAATGGTGTATGTTGTTGCCCTATGGTTTGATTTGCACAGCAGGAGCTGTGCAGCAGGGTCTTGGTTCAACCCCACTGAAGCCTCAGTGCCAAGGAAATAGGGCCCAGTTCTAAGAGCTGGAATGTGTTCAATAATTTGTAGAGAGAAAAAAGTTCAGAGAGAGAAGGAGGAGCCCTTCGAGAAACATTGCATTCGAGCTTTCTGTAATTTTAGCCAAACCCAGCCCGTGAAGGTAGATTTCTGTCCAGGGAATGGTGACATTTGCTGGTCTGCAACATCCAGAGGTCTGCAGTATGTTTTGTACTCTCCAAAACACTTGATTTTGTTCAGAAAAGACTGGTCCCAGAGTGATGTATCAGGCTGTACTCCCATCTGCTCCTCGGTCTCTCCACTGAGACACTGTCAAGTGCACCAAGTAGGTCAGTTGTGACAGTCTGATTGTATCTTGGGCTCTCTTCAGCCCAGAAGCGGATTTAGATCATTGGTTATCACTGCAGCTCTTGAAACTCTCGAAAAGTTGGGCATGAGGCTCAATACCCAGATTCTTATTCTCCCAGTTAATGCATAAATGTGAACCTCTACAAAATCTTCCTCTGCAGCATTTCATTCCTATAAGACAATTTTTTTGCTTCCTTTCTCCATTTATTACTTCCTTTCTCTCTCTTTTTTTTTTTTTTTCCATTGCAATGTGTCTTCAATCCACCTTTTGCTCACTTCATGCCTGGAAGAACTTTATGAAATCCCACTTTCATCCCATGCCCTCACATCAGTGCATCTGTGAGGATACACAGAGGTTTGCCATTCACTTCAGTGCAACATTTTCTGAGGAAAAGCAGCCTATGCAGCAAAAAACCCAGTCAGAAATTTCTCCTAATGAAACTTAATATCTTAGGCACTGTTCAGTGCTCCCCACTCTCCTAGATAGACAACTATAGCTCTTTATGCCCTAATTATTTCTAAATTTAGGTCTGAATCCTCTTACTCTTTTCAATGGGAGATAGATGCATAAATGCTTATTTTAGAATGTTTCTGACTTAAAAGTCTTCCCCTTCAACTTTTGTCACCAAGCTGCAAACTTCAGCTTTGTCAACCTCTTTTGTATCGCATACACAATCCATTTAACTGTCTTCATGAAAGGATCTCTTAAAATTATATCCAGCTTCCACATCTGTGAATAAATCACTACCTACTTAGCCAGGATAACTTCATCTTGCCATTCATGATCCAGAAAGCCTTGGTATAAAAGGTACTTGCACTTCCTTAACTGCTCCATTCCCCAGTACTTCAAGGATGAAATGAACTGCAAGAGCAGGCAGGATTTGGGGCTGTGTTCTCAGCCTTATCTCTAGTACTGAGTGTGAGTTTTAGTCTTGTTTCCATAAGGTAGACACTGGTGGAGTGGTGTGTGTGTGGAAAGGCTGGAATAGCAGTTTGTGTTCATTCTAATAAAAGATGTTAAAAGAACGTCCAAGTTTCAGTTTTATAAAAACAAGTAAATATATGTTCCCTCCTTACTCTGTTGCATCTAAAGTGACTTCTAACCTGGACAGATTCAGGCAATCAAACACAACTTTTAAGTAGATTCATGGCATATAAACAACAAAGACTGGTCGGGTCAGAACAGCACTGTTGGCTTATCCCACCCATATAAGTGGATACATCAATATATCTTAAAAAACTGAAGAGTTTAGAAGGCAGACTGGTAATGTGATTCTTTCACATGGAAGTGCTACACAAACAAAAAAACTCTCCAGCATGTTTTTGTAATTTTACTGCAGGATTTTCACAAGTACAAAAAAAAAAAAAAAAAATCATTTTGCATTATAGCAAGGAACTGCATCTCCCTTTATAAAGTGGTCGATTTTTCAGGGAAAAGGATAATTGACTACAGTAAGAAAAGTGGGACTGAATACATTCATGGAACAAAGAAATAAAAATGTATCATTCTAATCTGAGTGTATTTATAATAAAGTTCGTTGAAGTGTAGATTAAGAGCCTGTTAATTCTAGTATACAAAAATGCTGCTTTTTTAGTCTTTATAGGTAATTCCTTATCTCAGATACTGACACCACACATTAGAAACACTGTGTATCTGTACAAAATAAGTTTGTTTTCAGCCAAACTCACGTGAGCATTTCTTCCTCTTATGTTTGTATTTCATACAAAGTTGGAGCATTCAAATAAACAGTGCCCAAAGTGTGGTTTTGCTTTCATGCTCACAAGCTCTGGGGGTCTGGATAAGAAATTTAATCTCTCTGCCATCTTCTCCTCACTGGTAAAATATATTTTATCTTGACTGTGTAATGCCCTTGGATTGCTGAGAAGTGCAATGGAAAAATGCAGATTTATGCCAGTGGCACCGAGTACACAGTCGAGGTACTAATTAAGAGAACCAAACCCCCATAAGCTTAAAATTATGACATTTTATAAAATATTTCATTTAAAACCAGGAGTTAAACTGACTTTAAATTTGATATATGGGGGTGGAATGAAAGATGTCAAAATTAAAATGCCTGAGGCACAGACTCAAAACTGAGAAAAAGAGAGAGAAAGGGGAGAGAGGACAGAGCAGCATTACAGGTATTACAGTCTCTGTATTTATTTCTGAAATAAAAAAGAAAACAACACTTACTGTTTTGATGGATTTTTTTTTTTCAGAAGACAGACCCCTCTTCCTGAGATGTAAGACAAACTAATGTAATGAAACACTATGTCCTACATCCATCATTGTATCTCTTTTTCTTAGACTGTGGGAAATTGAGGAACTAATTGTAGGAAGCCCACATTATCTAAATACAGGTTATCAAGTCTTTCATTTTATTCTACTTATTAATATTTCCATTTGTTGTTATCCTTATTCCATTCTCCTTCCGTCTCTCTTCCCTTTATTTTAGTTTCCTTCAGCTGCATTTAAATGCTTTTTTCTTTATTCTACTTCATCAGCTTTTCTTTGTATAGAATAAAAACCCTTAGAGGGATGGATCATTCCTCTCCTTCTCATCTTTCCTGAATCTTTTCTGTTTCTCCATCCTTTTCTAGTCCCTCCTTCATTCTTCTTTTCTACTGCTCATTTCACACATACCTACAGAATTGTGTTCTGTAGTTGGTGACCTTCCCCTCCTTCCCTGCAGCTACCACGATCTTATTTTGAAACTACTGCTCTAACATCTCTTCCTCTAGGGCTCAAACATTTCTCCCTTCCTTTGTATCATTTGTTTTGTTTGCCACACCCAAATTAAAATCTCTGTTCCATTTTCACTTCCTCCATTTTTCCATGCTTGTTTCTTTTCTTTCCTCTTTTTTTGCCACCAACTGCAAACGCATCCCATTGTCCCCAGGTGCAAGAGGTGATGCTTCAGCAGCCAGTGCCTGCCTCCCTTCTTCCAGCAGCTAGAGCTTGTTACAGGTGTCCTGCCAACTGCTGGTCTGTCATTAACTCTGCCAGAACTCACCTGAGCCAGTTCAGCTCACCTTTCCATGGGCGTGGCCATCAGCCACTACACAAATTCTCTCTCACCATCATGCACCCCACAAATTCTCATCACTGCTGCAAGTCACAGGTTTGTCTTTTACCTGTTATGAAATGTGCTCAGAGAGGTGGGTGGTGACCCTCCCAAATGCCTCTAATTGCCTTCCAGCTGCCACAGGAGCCTCCTGAGTTCTGGCAACACAAGTTTTCCTGTAAATGAATCAGCTATGCAGTTACATGGTCTGACTGTACCCTACCTCCTCTCCAAAGACCACAGGTACCTGAAATCCGAACAGCTGTTGTGTGAGTCCTGTGTCTGCTGTGATCACGAGGTGCCTCTCTGCCAAATTTCTTCCTAGTGCCATGATGAACTGCAGTCAGCTTCTTCACATGAAGCCAAATGTTCCCTCTTCATATGAGGGATGCCCGGGATAGCACACTTGTCATGAATTTACACAGTGAAAGATGCTCCTTCCTTCCCCCTTTCAACACTTAGTGGATGAAGAACTGTATTTTTTAGCAGAATAAATAATACTAACAGGCCACTTAAAATGTCAGGTTTCATATTTCTTCTTGCTGATCACATGTTATCTCTGACTGTTGTCAAACACAAGATATTGAGGAAATTCATTACAACAAGAGTATCTCCCAGAAGCAGGCTGATTTATGGCCATGATGATTATAACTAAAATTCTGTATGTTTGCATATCTCTCCTTACCAGTGTATAGATCATGCCATCTTGGCGTAGTTTTCTTTTTCCACACTGCCTTAATTAGCCTTCCTGCAGGATCCACATCACTGTGTTGGTACACGTGACTGTCTCTTTCTTTCCTGGTATTCAAAAAACAAAACAAAACAAAACAAAAAAAGTGAAGGAATAAAACAATCATAATAATACCTTGTGTTGAATAAATAACAAAGTACTGGAACTACAGGTTCTTATGAACTGGTGACATTTTGGTTTGCATAAAGGAAAAAATGAATTGAACTGCAAAACCTGGAGCCCCATTTACTATTTCTAAAGAATATTTTAAGAGTGGAAATAAGAAACACCCTGTTAAACATACTGTGCAGCTGGAGGATCTAAACCAAAAGAAGGAGTACTGTTTCTCTACCTTGGCTGCACTACTGACATAATTTTTTTCATTATAAATAATTTTTTGTAGCTGCCCCAAACTAAGCATATTTTCTATTATATCTTTCCCTGCTTTTTCTTCATTTGAACTTTTCCACGTTCTTAAACTAGACACTCCTCGTACAGAGGAACCAGAGGAGTTTTTTTCATCAGGAAAGTTTCTAACCAGCAATTTGCCCGCTAAAGGGCACTGTTTACTGCAGTGAAAAAGGAATCTCTGCTTCCCCTCTGTAAGTTATACTTTAGCCTGAGCTAAAAATCTAAAAGGGTTGACTTCAACGGTTGACTTTCTCATTCAAAATTACTGCTTTCCCAATTAATACATACAATATTTTTTTTTACTTTCTATTTTTTAGGAACTCCATGCTAGAACAATTTAACAAGGAACGGACTGCACACGTGTGCCTGTACGAGTGGAAAGGAAGCATCTGCCCTGCTCAGGCAGGGAGATCTGCTCTTCGGGCTGTACAAACAGCATGAAGAGCAGCACCGTAAAATACATAAGGTCACAGAGCAGACAGCTCGGGGCACTGGCAGAGCAGCTCTCCGAGCCTGGTGTGCACGGACACCCTGACACGGGGACAGAGCCGTGGGCTGCGTTCTCCCGTGTCGCTGTTGTACCGCGGATGGGAGACACGTAACCACGGCACGGGCGCCTGCAGCCCCGGCGAACCTCCCCGCACCCAGACAACGGCTCCCGCTGCATTGTCCCCGGCTGCGAGCTTTGCATCTTATTCATTTGCGTCACACAAATTAGCGAGATCTGTGCACTCTGACCCGCTGCCCCAAACGCCACTGCCCTGCCTGCTGCCGCTCCGGCCTCTCGCCGGTGAGTGATCTCCCCTCCCGTGGCCGTGCCTGCCAGATGCCGCCGGTTGTCTCTCGCTGACCCGCAGATGGCCGGGGAGCCGGGCAGCTCCCGGGGGACGCCGCACGGAGCGGTCCCATCCTGCAGCTGCGGCCTGGCACGGGGGCACCGCGCCGGGCTGGCCGAACAAAGGCACAGGGCAGGGCCCGCCGGGGACCCAACCGCGGCACCGGGAGGAGAAGGGGCTCGGGCAGAGGCAGCCATGGCTGTTCCGCCACGGGAAGGCGACGATCCCCTTCTCCCCGCGCCGTGTGACAGCAGTGGCACAGGAGAGCGGGGCAGTGTCACACGAGGGGCAGTGCCACACACAGGCGGTGCCACACCGGGGGCAGCGGCACGGGCTCGGTGTCACAGAGCCGCCCTCAGCCCCCCGCGCGCGCTCCCTTCAGCGGCGGCAGCGCGGGAAGCGGAGCGCGCGCGCTCCCGCCCCGCCCCGCCCCGCCCTGCCCGGCTCGGCCCCGCCCCGCGGCGCACGTGGCACCCTCGCTCGCGCGGGTCACGTGACGCGGGCCCCGGGTATTCCCCCTCCCCGTCTGACCCCGTCTCTCCCGTCTGGTCAATAGCGCGCGGCGCATGCGCGGTAACGCGTCACGCCCCCTCCGGCCCCCCTCCCGGCCCGTCTCCCTCCGCCCTATATAAGGCGCGCGCGGCGGGGTCCCGGCTCCGCAGTGCGCGTGGGCGGCGCGGCGGCTCCGCGCGCCTCCGGGACGCCCCCTCACTCCCCCGCCGCCGCCGCCATGAGCTCGGGGACCCCCTACATCGGCAGCAAGATCAGCCTGATCTCCAAGGCGCAGATCCGCTATGAGGGCATCCTCTACACCATCGACACCGAGAACTCCACCGTGGCGCTGGCCAAGGGTGAGGCGGGGCCCTGTGGGGGGCGCGGGCGGGCCTAGGCCGGCGCTGGCTGAGGGGACGCGGCGGGGGCCGCCGTGCCGCGAACAATGAGCGCGCCTGCGGCCCGCCCGCCCCGCGGGGCTGCGGTGGGGCTGGAGCCCCGCGTCCGGAGCGCTGCTGCTCTCCGTGAGTCAGCACTGACAGGGGCCGCGCCGGAGGGGCGGGCAGGGCCTGGGATGCTGAGCAGCCCTCGTCTCTCCCGGGGAGTTCCCGCGGAGAAGCGCTGCCGGCAGCGCTGGCTCCCCTTGCCATTGTCAGAAGCGGGGAGGTGACGCTCGGAGCCGCTGTGCGTGGTTCGGTGTCCCTCGCCCACCTGTGCCCGGCTGTGTGTCGGTCCTCGGCTCGAGCAGGGCCCCATGCCGGCGCTGAGGAAAACAGTTGCTGTTGCTGTGTCTTTGTTCCTTCCGTGATCGATAACTGGACTCTGCTCAGGTGAGCAGGGTGGGAGCCGCTGCACAGAGCGCTGTGGGGCACCTGCACGTGGGTCTGGCTCGCCGACCTTTCTGGCTCCTCAGCGAGCTTTGCATTTTGTTTCCCTGTAGACATACTGACCATTATCTTCGAAACAGTGTCATTTGTGTTCAATTGTCACCTGTGCTGGGAACTCCTGTATTTCATCTCAGTAAAACCTGTCCTGTCTTGTTTAGTCCCTCCAACATGCTCTTATTCCTGTACTGCCTTTCAAGTCCAGCTTGGCTACTTCAGCTAATGTGCATCGGCGTTTTCTTTCCCTGAGTTTTGTCCTTCCTTGCTCTGGGAAGTTCACACGTTCTTCATTGCCTGCAGCCACTCATCAGGGTTGTCCACAAAACAAACACCTTTTGTTTTGAAAGGCTGTTTGCTGGCAGGAGGCACTGACTTGCCAGATTCACAACTACCCTCCAGGCAGCCTGTACCACAGTGTTTATCCAGGAAAATGATGTTTATATGATGCTGGACGTTATTTAACAATCATTAGAGTGTTTTTTGAAGTTAAAACCGTGAGTTTTCTCAAACTCACTTTTTCTCTAGGAATGCAGCTGTTTATTTAAATGTACAAATGAAGTTGTTTGTGTAAGGACTGGACTTAACGTACTTGAGAGGTTGCTGGAAGGATGCAGTTCCTTTCCTGGAGGTGCAGGAAGGTCTTCACCTTGACCCAGCAGCGAGTAGGAAAGGTTCCTTACATAGCTCTGCCTTACACATAGCACTTGCTACTTCAGAGCTCAAGTGGTGTGTTTCAAAGGCATGTGTGATGGAAGTGCTTTATGGTGTAAGTATGTGCTCTGGGTTAGATTTCTGGCAGTTCTTGTATTTATTGGTCTCTCAGTGTTGAGTTTTGATGAACTGGAATGCCTAAGAAGTAGTTGTTACAGTGGATGGAGAAGACATTTTCCCCCATCTAAAGTGCTGCACTGTAAACTACAGCACAAATCCTGCTTTTCATTGTAACTCAGAGGGGTTTTTCAAATTTAGAGACTTTATAACAGAATTAGTGTCAGTACTACAAATGTAGCAACAATGTTGAAGTTGATCACAGCAGCATCAACCCCATGTGTGGTGTCAGTTGTTTAAAACGCTTGATCTCTGAGGCATTAGAAGGACCATGAATTACTGACACGCTGTTGAAATTGTTGTTAAACCCTAAATGCCACTGTTTCAGTGCTTCCATGTGAAATGCAAGTGCCCTTCTATCATTTTGTCATTCATAAAGAAAAATTTGACGTGAAAGAGACCTCAGGAAGAAATCTGGTTCAGCCTATCGCTTGAAGCCAGGCTAACTTCAGTTGATTTATATTTGTTAAACCTCAGTATATGCACGGTATCTTAAATGCTAGAGATTCCATGGACTAAATTAATCACTACAAGAAAGTTGTCTGTCTTGTTAGAGACTAAGCTTAAATTGCAAACAAAGGACGTTTAAGCCCAGTACTGTCCTATCAGCAGTGAAGGCCAGAAATTTACTCCCCCTTCCATAGAAGTCTGAAGAAATTGGAGTTTTTCAACAAGAAATACCCATGTAAGCTCTGCTTTCCAGTCACTCTTTACTGTGCTTCCTGCCCATTCAGAGCTTGAGCCCAACAGCCCTACACAAGTAGGAACTGTGTTGTAAACCAGGAGCTGCAGTGGTGTGGGATTGATTTCCTGTTCATCTGTAAGCAATAGTCACCAGCTCCATGGGAGACAGCCCTTCCCACCCCCACAGGACCTTAAAGCTGCACTTTGTGCTGTGCCAGAAACAGTTAAACACTTCAGGTGCAGGGACAGGCAAGCTCAACTCCCACAGCCCTGTTTTGTCTATAACAAGGATGTGGCTTTCCACCTTTTTTGTTAGAAACCCTGGGAACAGCCATATGAGAGGCTGCCTGGGCAGCTTTGGGCTTGGCAGGTCATGTGTTTGTCCATGTGGAAGTTGATGGAAAGTTGAAGATCATGGTGCTTTCCAAGCTAGCTGTGGGATCCTGCAGTAGTCCCTGGATACCTTTACTACGCCTTACCGTGACCTGTGATAATCTCATTTTGAACAGAGAGATCAGTGGTACAGTTCATGTCCAAAAGGCCACAAGCATTGCTGTCAGTTTATAATCTGCTTCTGGTTGACTGGGTTACAGCCGTAATATGATCAAACAGCAGCTGGAGATCTAAAATAACTTGGAGAGGTTATTTACCCTAGGAACTCATGGAAGATGGCCATTGAAACAAAGTGACTGACAGCTTGTCCTTGTACCAGTGAAGATTCCCTTCCTGTTAGGTGCAAGCTGAGGTGCTGAGCAGTGTGATAGGGACATTCTGGCATTCACCTGCTCCTTGGGAGCTCACCTGTGTGTTAACAGGGGTGAAGCCCCTGCATACAGCTGTTCATCCTGGAACAAGACTCTTGAGTATCCCTGGCTACAGCTGCCAAAACTCCTTGTAAGTTAGAAGCAGCATGGTGTGCCAGGGATGCTCAGCACTGGGGTGCAGTGCAGCCACTTTTGGTGCTCTTTTTCTTGGGAAGCTCTGGTACCCCCATCATCTGTGTGACAGGAGGAGAGGCATGTCCTCGTGGAGGTTTTTCAGTACTTCCACAAGAACCTGTTAGACACAATTGATGGAACTCCAGTACAGAATTTTTCCATTGGCAAAAAATGTGCATCAAGCCAGTACATGCTGGTGCTAATCTGAACTGGAAATGCCTCACAAAGACAGAAAGTAGCCAGACCAGTGAACTTGGGGCTTCCATAACTATGTCTGAAATTTCAAGCTTTCACCTGTCAGTGTCTGATGTAACTGTGCTATCTGTTTTCATGTGCCAACAATCCAGTCTGACCTCTTCTTCCTTAATGGCTCAAATTAATTTATGTTTCTACCTGGTGGCTGCCACAGTCAGCTGAAGTTTTTTTTTTTTCCACTTTAATGTGTGACATTGCTGCTTAGTGCCTGTTCAAGTGTTCTGGTAGCTGGCACTCAGTAAAGCCTCCCTAAGCACTGAGATCTTAGATTTATCACTAATGGCTTGCTTTGTAGTCACATTAATCATGAAACCAGTGACATTGGAGTAGAGAGGGAGTTTTAATAGGAAGTTTTTATCATTGATAAAACTGCCTCTATCTGTATAATAAATGTATGAAACCAAAGGTGCAGATTTGAGCTCTAAAGCCTTCTAAGATTTCCCCCTGCTGCTTCAGGGGCCTCTCCTGTGGTCTGGTGCAGTTGTCTGGAGCTGACTGCCTGCATGGGACAGCTGCTGGGGAGGGAAGGAGAGTACAGCACTGTGGGGAAGTCCTTGGGTTTGGAGTAGGATTCCTCACTCCAGCTGGTCTATGGTCTTTACCTTCACAGCTTGATGTAAACAAAACTGTTTATACAGGCTGCTGAAAAAGTTGGCATTTGAGGGAACAGATGTGTGTGAGAAGAAGATTGAGGGTTCTGGAAGTAGCCGTTGTTGTTGTTGTTGTTACAAATGGCAAGTGTTGAAGGAGTACTTTTTAATTGCATAAATCTGCACTTGCACAATGCTGCAATGGCAGCACTGCACTAATGGCACCATTTCCATGCTCCAGTGCGATCCTTCGGCACCGAGGACCGGCCCACGGACAGACCGGCTCCTCCCAGAGAAGAAATCTATGAGTACATTATTTTTCGAGGAAGTGACATCAAAGACATCACTGTCTGTGAACCTCCAAAAGCTCAGCACACTCTGCCACAAGATCCTGCCATTGTCCAAGTAAGTTAGCTTGAAGTGTTGATAAAAAGCTGAGATAAAACACTGGTGTTGAAGGACTGCATTTTGGTAAAAACTTATAGAAATGAAGGCAAGTCAGTGTCTCCAGGAATCTTCAGATTATTTAAGGCATCCTGAATTTTGTTGTAATGTTTAAAGTAGCAGCAGCATGAAAGACTTCAGTCAACAAAAGCCAGAGCTAGCTGAGAATGCAGGAAAATCATAAAGAGGTAAACTAACCCTCCTCAGAATTTACTTAAGCTTTAGTAATGCTGTCCATGAAGTAAAGAATCACTGCCAAAGCCAGTTGACTTCTGGACACTGTAAATGGAAATGTACTTTGTCTTGTTACAGTCTTCACTGGGCTCTGCCTCTACATCATCCTTTCAGCCACATGTGCCTTACAGCCCGTTTAGAGGTATGCCACCTTACAGCCAGCTTGCTGCCAGCTCTTTGCTTAGCCAGCAGTATGCAGCTTCCTTAGGTTTAGGTAAGTACAAATTTTACTTGCTAGAATAAAGGTGTGGTCTTGTATGCAGTTGCTGTGAAACCAAATAACAGTAACTAACACCCAACTCCTTGCTAAGTGTCAGGCTGCAAGGAGCACTGAATAAGCAGCTAACAACTTTGTGCAGTGATTTTACTACAAGGAGGCCTGTGTTTCACTTGCATGGGCACACACACATGCACATGAAAGAAACAAACTAAATAGCTGAAGTTTCTTTCTGAAATCAATGGGAATACCTGACAGTTGAGGCCAGTTCATTTCTAACCTCACACACCTTACATCACATGTATAAAGAACTTGTATTCCCAGAGAGGACTGTAAATAAGCTGCTCTAATACTGTTCTAGAGAATCTTGTATCTCTTTCCAAGTCCTTCAGATGTTTCACTACCTTGTATCTTATCCATGTATCTCTGCTCTCTCTTCTTCCCTCTATCTCTTTAGAGAAATTGGTAAGCCCTCCAGCATCAGCAGCTGCTTCCAGCCCTAGTTCTTCTCCGTCTCCACAACCTGTTTCAGAGCCTGACATGTCTTCAGAGCCCCATCAGCTCTCTTCCAAGGGTAACAGCAGTTTGAGGACTCCAAATATTTGGAAGAACTGCATGGCACTTGCAAACACTGTTCTTGTTAACCACTCCTAGAATGATAGTGCTCATATGGGTAATGCCAGTAGAACTAGTTTGTTCTCAGCTTTTTTTTTTTGCCTTTCATTACATGAAGTATGATTCCTCCTGTCCTAGAAGTATCAATTAGAAAGACAGGAGAAAAGTCCAGGACAGTGGATCTTCTTGTGTAAGTATCAGGAGAAGGATGAAGTTTAGAGATGCTAATGTGCTGCATCCTGTCCAGGAACATGTGTCACCACAGGGTTTGGGTGAGGAATTAGTCAGCCTTTCTTGGAAAGAGAAGCACACTGCTTAAATTGTGGGTGGCCTTGTAGGCTGATCAAAAATTTGGGAGTATTTTCTGTAATTGAGGGAACATCAGGGTAGATTTCATGCATGATGGGGCATTGTACCTTGTCCAGACTCCCAGTTAGTAAAGCATGACTAACAGTAAGCAATTCCTGAATCCTGGGTAGCAGAGATAACACAATTCCGGGTGCTTGCTTCTGTGTGTAAAACCTTTAAAGGAGATTGACTTGAGATACCAGACTGACCATCCTCAGAGCAGGGAGACCAGGTGCAGCCTGCATTTAAACATGCTAATTAGTTTCATCTGTTTTTAGCTTAAGCATTGCTTGTGTTGGCATGAAGCTTTTTACTTTCTGCTTTTGGCCATCTATCTATATGTAGTTCCTCAATATTCTGGCTAAACTTTGAAGCTTTCTCATATTAAACTTGCACATCAGCTTTGTCCTTCTCAATAATCCTTAGGATATGTCTGTCTTCCTTGCAAGTTTTCCAGGTGTACATTAACTGGGAACCTGCATGATGTAACCTACTGGGTATATCTCATGTGGACTTGGGTGACCCAGAAGTGTCAGTGGCTTGGTTTGTGTGAACTCTTCAGCTTTTCACTTTTCTTGCTCTTTTAATATATTCAGTTAAAGTTCGCTTCCAAGCAGTTCTTATGCATAACTGCATAAACCTGTAGTACTCCAAACCTTCTAATTAAACCTAGAATGCAGTGTTTCTTCTGAGTACTGAAGACTGTCACTTTTTAATACAATTGGTGTAAGGTATACCAAACCATGAAAAGTATTTACATGTTTTGTAGTGTGAATAAATAAGCCTGGATGGAAGAGCAACAGAAGTCTTGGTAACACTTTGGCCTTGACCAAGAAGGAATTTAAAAGGGTAACTTTGAGATCCTGGTCTGGTTTCAGGTTTTCCTTGTCTGAAAGCTCTAACAATAAAGCGGTGAAGTTGAAGAACTTCTAAAAGCACCTTACAAAAGGGGATATAGCTGAGGTGCTTAAGCTTTTGCTGCAAAACCTTTTTGACAAAGTGGGGAAACTTTCTTGAACAGTTTCAAAATGGTGAATTTTTGTTTCAGATTTAAAGTTATCACGTAAAGTAAAATCCTGCATAATGTAGAAATTAGGTTTTGGTATAAACTCTCTGAGAGACTGACCTAGCTTGGTTGTTTAATGTTTGTCTAACTTGATTTAAGAAATGAATGGGTGTATTTCCTGAGACTCTGGATGTGAGAGCCATGACCCGTATGGCAGTGGTGCGTTAGCTGGTGCCACTCAAACTTAGCCTGTAATGATGCACACTCAAGGCTTTGAGTTGTTCTTGACCAAAATGTTTCTCCCTAGAAGTGGGCAGGGTTTGAACGGTGTTGGCGCATTTTCCAAGAGGCACTTAGTCATTGGGATTTTTTTCCAGGTGCTGGCTTTCCTTCTGTTCACCCAGTCCGCAAAAGCCCCATGGTAGAGCAGGCTG
This sequence comes from Orthonyx spaldingii, assembly GCA_013397795.1. Taxonomy (NCBI): domain Eukaryota; kingdom Metazoa; phylum Chordata; class Aves; order Passeriformes; family Orthonychidae; genus Orthonyx; species Orthonyx spaldingii. Next base: position 2,393,979 of record VZTJ01001560.1, on the reverse strand, counting down.
TCCAGACTGGCCCAGTGGACAGCATGAATTCCCAAAAGCTGCCCCCGGTGAAGGTGACTCCGGGGGTGCCGCGCAGCGCCCGGCAGGTCCCGCAGGCCAACAGCAAGGCGAGCGGTACGTACGCACCACACAGCCCTGAGAAGCTGGGGCATCCTTCTGAGGTGCTCTGCAGGACTCAGCTGGCTGGGGATTGTTCCTGTGCTCCTTTACAGTTTATCCTTCTTGTTCAGTAGATACAGTTCAGGCAGCACCTGTGCAAACCCAAGGACAGGTGAATGATGAAAACAGAAGACCTCAAAGGAGAAGATCGGGTAGGTTAAGCTGACGCTAAACAGTCGCATCAGCCTGTGAAGTGGTGTTAACTTCAGTGAAGGATTATCTGACAGAAGATTGAGAGAAAGCTTTGGGCATCCAGAGATGCTTCCCTAACAAAACAACTTCTGGAGTGGCAGAAGTTCAGAACATTCCAGGGACAGAGTTCTAGCGCCTTTTGTAGAAACTTGAAGGTATGTCATAAAAATCAATGCTGTGACTTGGCAGCAACAACTGGATTTCTCTGAAACCTCAAGTATTTTTACTGGGAGAGGCAGCCTGTTTAAGACTTTCCAGGGCTTTTATAACAGGGAGGAACTATGGAACTCTCACCTCCATAGAGCAGAATTCTTATTTCCAAGTGGCAGTATAAGCATGGGTCAGAAGAAAGTGAAATTCAAAGAGGTTTCTGCCCAAGTAAAATGAGAAAAGACAGGAAACAAAACTTCAGATTCTCAGCTTTTTAAATTAATTCATGTGTAGAAGGGGTTATAGCTTTTCTAAAAAGGAGAGGATAGCATCTCAATTGGAAATCAGAAACTAGACAAAGTACAAACTTCCTTTGTGGGCAGATGAGTCCTTCATTGGATTTTCTGAGACCTCCTCCTCTTTGCTGTCATGATGGGTTTTAGGCTAATTACAGTGCTGTGTTTGCAGGTGAAGAGCAGACAGGAAAGATAATTTTCCCCACCTCCCTCAGCTTTTCTTGCTGTAGTGCTTGTTCTGACTTCCTCTCTGCACACTGGAAGGAAAGTTGGGTGCACTCTTAGTGGTAAGACTGACATCCAGGAATGCTGCTCAGAAAGTTAAAGTGTTGCTGTAATGTGTCTTCTACAGCCAAAAGCAGAAGTTGCTTTCAAAGAGGTGTGGCCTAACCACAGGACTGGAAGCCAGAAACTCCTGAGTTCTATCCCTGGTTTCCTCTGGTCTTGAGCAAGTCATGTAACCTCCCTGTGCGTTACCAAGTGTTTAAACTCTCCTGCTTTCAGGAAACAGGAGAACCAGAAACCGCTCTAGAGGACAAAACAGACCAACTACTGTGAAGGAAAATACAATAAAGTTTGAAGGTGACTTTGACTTCGAAAGTGCAAATGCACAATTCAACAGAGAGGAACTTGATAAAGAATTCAAGAAGAAACTAAATTTTAAAGGTTTGTGCCTTCATTACATATGAATTGCTGAGCTAGTAGTAAACACTGCATAGACAAACTCGTTCTGAGAAACTGCATGATTACATCTCAAATCTTGTTTGAGGGAGCAAGAGAACAGATGGCTCTGCAGTGTGTGCCTCGAGGAAGTGTAATACATTTCATTATCTTCAGATGACAAAGCAGAGACGGGGGAAGAAAAAGGGGACCCTGGAGTGGCAACCCAAAACAATGATGGTAATGCAGAGGAGGACCTGCTGGGGCCCAACTGCTATTATGATAAATCCAAGTCTTTCTTTGACAACATTTCTTCAGAACTGAAATCTAGGTGAGTGTTTTCTAAAAGCTTGGTTTTTAAATGGAATTTTAGGTGTAAAATTTGAGACATAATCTATGTGACATGGTTTAATTATTTAAACATTTGAGAACAGACTTTAGACAGGCTTTGAACAGGGAGTATTGTCATGCATTTGGTGGCTCACGAGTGATGTGAACCAAGCTTCACACAGTGGGATCAAACAAAAACCATTTCAGCTGATATGATATACTTGCCTAAACTATGATAGAGGAATTTCCATTTCTGTTTCCCAGTGCTGACTTTGAAACCATTGATTTAAAACAAATTCCTTATCTCGCTTGTGGGAGAGGAGGCATCAGAGTCACGCTGTGCTGAAGGTGCAGCTGGCAGACAGGAGTGAGCTAAGCCTGAAGCTGGGGCAGAGAGGTCAGGTCTGGCTGTGGAAATGCATTAAGTTAAATGTTTGGAATATGAAGGGAAAGCTTCAGCTTTCACTTGCCAACACTGATGTTATCAAGTGCCTGGAGAAATGAGACATCCCTTTAGTGCCAGCACAAGGATTCCCTGGGCTCTGTGGCTGCAGAGGGGGCTGAGTTAGAGCGTGTTCACTGCAGCTGGTGCTTGTTGCAGTGCAACTCAACAAAATGAGGGGTTTGAGGCTTCCTCAGTGAGTGAGCTGGTGGCTCTGTAATGTTTGTGTTCAACCTGAACTCAGCCTTGTTCAGTTCCAGGCGCACCACGTGGGCAGAGGAAAGGAAGCTCAATACAGAGACGTTTGGAGTGTCCGGACGGTTCCTTCGTGGCCGCAGCTTTCGAGGTGGATTTCGGGGTGGAAGGGGGAGTGGAGCAGCGAGGAGAAACCAAACCACTCACAGAGCTGGTACTGGCAGAGTGTAACTTCAGAGGCAAGTGCTCTAGCAACAGTAAATACTCTCTCTGAGCCAGGTTTGTCTCTTACTCCTTGCCTGGACTGTCTGTGCAGCCTGCTTCACTCTCCAGTCTCATGGATGTATCAAGAATTGTTCTTTATTGGATCTGATTGATATTTCTAACAACTAGAAGGAGATAGGAGTGGTTTAACATGCTGATTGTTCTGTTGATTTCTTGGGCTCAACTGTCTGAGAAAAGGCTCAGCTCAAGCAAGCAGCTCTTGGTTTCTAGCTAAGCATTGCAGCTGATACAGGGGTGTATGAGCTTTGCTATTTTTCTTGGGAGAAGATCCCCATGATATCAAATCTAATTCTACCTTTGTCTGAATAGGTTCAAACATCTCTCCTGAGAGGATGAAACTGTATATAGAAAGAAAACAACCAACTGCTGCACTAACGTGGGAAATGGTTCATATTGTTTACTGTCTCAGCTCAAGCGACAGAATTTCATGTACTACTGCTTATATTTTGGACTTATTTTGGACCAGCCACTGTCTGCTGGAATATTTTTTGGAAGAGGGAATGTGTTCAGGGGTACCTTCTTCAGGGTGTCTTTTTTTTGTTGTTTGTGATTTTTAAGTGCAGACTAACACGGTTCTTCTTTCTGGGTCTCTCAAGGCTGCTATAGTCTAAGCTCAAAGTCAGACTCCTCCTTTTCTGAACCCTGGAGAAGAGAAATCATGCTGTTTTAACACGGAACCAAAGCTCACTCAAAATAAACCAGCTATAATTTGTTTGTTCTGAGTAACCAAATGGATCCTTTGGTGCTGCTGGTCTCACGGATCTCGGCAGCAGGTGTGAAGTAGCACTTGGTATCTGGAGAAATGGATTCCTGGTGCTGAGGAGTTGTGTATATTGTCACTTGGGAATACTGGAGTGTTGATCATGTAGTAGTGTTTCTGACTGTACAGCTGTTTGTGGGCTGGTGCTGAGCTGGGGGTAGCACAGGGCCATGGCTCTGCCTTGAGCTGAAGGGTGCTGGGAGTGCCTCAGGCTTGAAGCTCCTGGCTGGAGCGTGGGGACACTGTGTGGGATGGGAATGGTGAATGTCCCCACTCAGGGGCAGAGTTTTTGGCAGTAGTGACTGCCTGGGAAGGAGACCTGAAGCTCTGACTTGTTTGCCTCGGTTCGTACCTCACTGGAGGCAGCACCAAATGCAAACAGTTCTCTGTACTCTAGTAGACTGTGGTGGAACTCTTTGGAATGTTTTCATTCAACTAGGGATGGGAGACCGTATAATGACGCTTAACAGATGGGCATGTTTAATTTCTTTCCTCTATACCCCCATACTGTAAATAGTTTAGTTGTTTTTCTTTTGTTTTTAAAAATCTGTATGTGGGGAGAGGGCTGGGAGGGAGGGGTTACCTTTGTTTGCATGAAATAAGTGGGTTAAATTGCTGTAGGCATGTGTCCCGTTTTTGGTTGGTAGGGGATTTTGTTGAAAAAGCACCTTGACGACTGAACCCCTTACATAGCTCAAGTTTTTTTAGTTATGCATTGACCTAGGTTACTGTAAAAGCTTGGATTTATTTTTGTAGGACCTTATTGCTGAGAATTAGAACATAGCAGTGGGGCTGCTCTTTGGAGTAATGTAAATTGTAATTATAATAAACATGTAAATGTTTAGTGTTTCCCTCCACCTCTGTTCTGTATGTAGCTCCATAACATCACTTCCTACACTTCCTCCGGTGCCTGTCCTTGCAGGGCTCCCATCCAAGCTGGAGAAAACCTGGCTGCAGAGCTCTGGCAAGCCTGGGAGGTGTTACAGAGTATTGGAAAATGGCTGAAACACCCCCATCTAGGCACTGCACGTTGTACTGTTGCCCTGATTTCCATGCTGGGACTCAGCCTAATGAGGGTTATGTTACCCTGGCCTGGCAGAGGGAATCCCTGGGCTGCTGGGGCTCTCCAGGAGCCTGTCAGGTGCCAGTGCTGCTGCTGCTGCAGGACCTGGTCACCCCTGTGAGCTGGGCTGTGCTGAAAGGGCTCACTCAGAGCTGCTCTGCCTCTCATTTCTCTGCTGGCAAAGCAGAGCCATAGTGGCTTAAGTGTGGAGATGGAATTGTACTGCCCTGGCAGAGGATGGGGTGAAAAATCCTCACTGCTCCTGTGTAATCACCACTACTCATGTGTAACTGTGCCTTTTTACTTGAGTGGGAGCAGCTCCCTTGTTTCCATAATAAAGGTTCAGCTTCTACGCATAAGCCACATCCTTGTTCCTTGATACTGCTGACATTTCTGTCCCAGGGCAGTGTCCCAGCCTCTGAGCCAAGTGCTGAGCCTGGCCCCTGATGTCTTGGAGCAGAGGGGAGTGGTGGCTGTGGCTGAGCCCCAGGGCTGGTTACCTGTGAGCCCTGAGGGCTCTGCTGCAGCCCTGCCAGCTTCCCCATGGAAAATTCCCAGTGTGTGGGACCACTTGGAGTGACTTGAGCAGGAGCCAAGCGCAGCTTTTTTGACTTCAGCATTTCTGTCCAAGGGCTGATAAACAACCCAGTATTCCAGGATCACACTTCCTCTGGCTGCTGTGCTCTAATGTGTCCCTGAGCAGCAGCAGTGCTGCTGTTTCTCTGTCCTTGGCTCCCGTGGGATCCTCTGCCCACACTTTGCTGGGCAGCATTTCCCTGTAAACAGCTCTGGGGTGTGAGAGCCCAGGACTGTGTGAGTTTGTCTCTGCTGCCTGGAGCCCTTTGGGGCTGAGGTATCCTGGGCAGAGGTCGAGTGCCTGAGCTGCCTTTTGCAGGCTCCTGGGCTGGGTTCAGTCCTTGCTGTGCCTGCTGCCAGCTGGGTCCCTGCTCTCACCTGTCACACCCTCTCTGGGTGTGCAAGGGCAGTTTGGCTCCACCCACTCGCTGGATACAAATGGGGAAACTTTCACAATAAAGGGGCACCTGTTCCTACTGCTCCAAGTACTGGGACTTGGGAGTATGAGCTCAGGTTGGGAGAGGCCTGAGGTGCCTCTGAAATGAGTAAACAGCTAAAACCAACTCCTGGGGAAGTGGGGAGAGAGGAAACGTGTGAGGGCAAATACCAAATGAGAAACTGGACAAGAGCTTCAACTCTTGTATGTGATACTTGCTGTAGTTATTGCTGAGCTCCTGGTGTATAACCCCCCCC
>VZTJ01001560.1:2347353-2381280 GCA_013397795.1 Orthonyx spaldingii | reverse complement strand
GGTTCGCGGGGCGCAGATCGTACCATCTGCGGCCGCCCCCCCGGCCGTGCACTGCGGAGAATCCTCGCACGGCAATAGCAGCCAGATAATAACAATATTATTAGAGCCTGGAACCGATATATTATAGACACATAAAAAAAACACCCCCACCATGTCGGTTGCCTTTGCTTCTGCTCGCCCAAGAGGCAAAGGGGAGGTCACCCAGCAAACTATCCAGAAGGTAAAAGAGCATGCTTTTATACGGACAATTTTAGACATTTATTCCGTCCATGCTCCTGCAGCTGGAGGCTGATTTCTAGGGCGATCAGGAGAACTCGTGAATTTGCGAGGGCTGCAGAGATGGACAGCTGGAGAGAGAGGTGGGGGAAGGAGGAGGAGGAGGAGGAGGTGGAACAAAGCAAAGGTGTTCAGATCGCTGCAAAGAGAGCGAGAGAAGGACGTAGGGAATAAAATCGGGATGGCACGTTATCCCTGCTGCTCGCCAAGGGGAAACGCTGCCAAGCATACGTTGGGAAACGGCAATAAAATTTGCAAATATGCGATTAATTTATGATGGTATGACAGCTTCTGGCCCCCGAAGAATCCAACCTAGAAAAATGAATCGAAATAAAATACTGAATTTGCAAGGGTTTTCTTTTGTATCTGGATGCAGAATTTTAATCTCTCAGAAGATAGAGGGAGCACCAGCCACTGGTATTTTTCATAAACTATTATTATTTTTGTGATGTGTTTATTGATGTTAAATGACAAAGAAAGGTTTTGAAAGATTTTCTCTGGAGAGGAGATCCCCACATGGGTCTCATGTGGAGGCCAAAGCAGAGGGTGCCGAGTTGGGAAGTTATTGTTTCCTATTTCCTAGGATTGGCAGCAGGGACTGCACACACGAGCAGACCCTGACACCCTCCCTCCTGCAGAAGGTGACGGTCAGGAACGACGAGGCTGGAAATGTCAATAAAGAACGTGCATGTTTTTCCTGTCACTGCTATTTGTCATTTGTCCTTTTGCTGTAATTCTGGCCGTTCCCCAGCGCTCGGGTGTTGTTCCCGTGGTGTGGTGGCAGCCAGGTGTGAGCTCTGTGTGGTCCCTTCGCTGAGTGACCAGCGCAGAAGTGCCATTGCCAGTACAGCAATTAACCCGTCACCAGGGCTTGTGCAGCCAAGCCATGAGCTGGTGCCAATTTATGACTTCTAGGGAAAAAAAATGCCCTCGGTGGCAGCCGGTGACAGAGCAGGGATTAAGGCAGAACAAACCGCCACGAGGGAGGCTGGAGAGATGACTTGCATCTCAGGAGACTGTTTGGAAACATCCCATTTTGTGGAGCTCTTGCAGCACGTGGTGTTGTGAACCAATTCATTTTAAATACTAAAATATTTCAGACTCACTGAATAAGTTTTCCTCTAACGTCCAAATCAGTTGGAATTGTTTCATAATTCAGATTGTTTGTATTTAAAACCATGCCTGTATACACAGACAAAGGGCAAGTAAAGTATCTTCAGTTCGATTTTCAAGCCCTTTCTTGTTGCATATTCATAAACTTCATGGAAGCTTCAAAATGTTCTTTCTTTAAAAATAATGAGGGAAACCATTTCCCATCTCAGGTGCATTTGCTGGCAGGTTACTTCAGGACTGTTCATCAGTGTTGGGCTGTTGGCAGTGATTTTCTCTTTGACAAACAGCAGTGCTGAGGAAGAGACTTGCAGGCACAGGAACTGGATGGGATTTATAGTCAAGGATGGAAATGGAGCAGAGAGAGCAGGAGCAAAAAAAAAAAACAACTCCAAAAATCCTCATTAAAGTGAGCTTTTGAGAACACATAGCAATTTCAATGAAAAAGATTATTCTTATTTGCATTCATATTATATAAGCAGCTTATTTTTATTTATTAACTCAATTTTGATAGTCTTGCAAAGCTGTTCTTATCCCAGTATCAAATATTCTTAAAATAGATTTCACATGGAGGAAGTTAGAGCTTTTTTGCCAATAGAGTGGTGGTGCTGCCGCTCTAAAATAGTTCATCAACTAGCATTTTCAGGGCAGTAAAATTCAGTGTCTCCTGTGTAATGGTTCTTTCCTCAAGAGTTCTCCTGTCCTGATGACACAGTGGTTCAAGGGCTCAATCTTGCAAGCACTTGACAGCAGTGGTACCTACGAGTTCTATTATGCCACGAGCTTTTGCCAGAGGCAAATCTAAATCTAAATGCTGGTGTTATTTATTTTTATTCATTCACCTGCAGAAAGTGTGCTGCATTCACAAGAAATCTGGGGAAAAGAGATAAACTATTGTATCTGAAATTTCAAAACAAATCAAAGGATATTTTAAGCTTATAATCGTGTTATGAGTTCATTAAATAAAGATAAGGACATATTGGGATGGAATTCTCTTAAACATGGTTTCGGTGGCTCCACTAATGCATTTTTAAAACTCCATCAAGTTCAGCTGTCAGAACACTCTAGTCCTGAGCAGGAAAATGAGTCGCTTTAACTGTTTGAAAGTTTGTTTCTTACTTCAAAGTAGGCATGTTAGTAATACCTGACGTTTTGGAAAGGGTTGAGGCAGAGCATTTTCCTTCTTCAGCATGAAAATCTATCTGCCACTTAAGGAACAAATAAGGTAAGTCCATTAATTCTTCTGTATGGGTATTTCAAGTAACTGCTTTAAAGGTAACTGTTTATAGGTGAATGAACCACATGTAGGTAATTTACAATATCCCAAGGCAACAAAACTGCACAAAACACCATCAAGGAGGGTGTAGAATCACAAAAATACAGGACTTTTATACAATTCTCTTAGTAACACGTTTTGGTCCTATTTCTTTCATGCAGATGCTAGATGAAAATCACCACCTAATACAATGTATTATGGATTATCAGAGCAAGGGGAAAACTGCAGAATGTACTCAGTGAGTATTATGAATTTGGGAGTTTGTTAGAAACGTTTCCTGAAGTCTGACTCTTCCCTTTGCTCAGCGGCACAGCTGTTGGTTTGCTCTTGGAAACACTGCTGTTCCTTTCTAGGAGCTTTTCCAGTTCATGGAGAACTGGAACAAGCATAAATGGTTCTGGTGGTGCTTACTTGAGTAAACACTCCAGTTAGGGCACTCTTGAAGAAATCGTGTTCTTCTCAGCTTGCTGGCAGGGAAAACAGGTTTTGGAGTTCTGGAATTTTATTCCTATCAGGGCCCTTGTTAGACAGAGAAAGGCAAAGTGTCTGATTGTTGGAGCAGCTGACTGGGTGTCAGTCCTCAGAGACTGAGGTCCCAGCTCCACAGTTCAAAGTGCTTTGAAAGGAGGGTCTATTTTACCTCTTCCATCCACCAAGTTTATCCTTCTGTAAAAGAAGTGTTGAGCACACTGATCCTTGATGGAAAACAGCATAGACACAGGTCATTGCTACTGCTATTTATTAGGACAGATAAGAAATGGGCTAAGGTAATGTAACTAAACATTTGTAAATAGGGGGGGAAAAAAGAGAAAGGTTTGGAATTTTGTGTATTGTTAACCCTTTCCAAATAAGCTTTAATCCTTGTTCTGTAGATACCAACAAATCTTGCACAGAAATCTGGTTTACTTGGCAACAATAGCAGACTCTAACCAGAATATGCAGTCCTTGCTTCCTGCTGTAAGTACCAGTACAATTATTGTAACTAATAATTAGTTATTAGTAGAACTAATACCATAGTTATTTCCCTCAGATACATTAGCTATGCCAGAGGGAAATGTTCTTTGATTCTGTCACTGATCACTGTTAATGAACTGTTTTTAGTATTTTTGCAGCTAAAAGTTTTGAAGTGGCCAAGTGGACCACCAAACCAAAAGTTACTTTCATTGTGTTTAAACTGCATTCTTTGGGACATTTGTGTTAATCTCTGTCCCCGTAGTTCAAGGTTTATATCCTATAAATGATGCAGTCATACAGATGTGAACAGCTCCATTTGTTCCAGATTCAATATTCTTTACCTATTCTTACTGTATTCTTTACTTGGAGAAAAAAAAATGCTGCTGTCTTATGTCAAAAATCTAATTCAGCACTTGGGCATTGGTTTGTCTGTACACATGGCATTGTTCTTGCTCAGTGGATTGATTTGGGAAGTACCACACATAACACAAACTGCAGCATAGCTTAGCAAAGGTCAATCTGTCACCACGCTCCTGTGTTGTCTTTGCTAATGCATTCCCCGCAGTGGTTGTGTTTGGAAATCCATGTGAGTGCAGAGGAACGAGCACAGAAGCCACACTCTGTGACAAACACAATTTTAAGCCCTTCACTGTGCTGCTGCCTGTCAGCTGCTCTGTCATGCTCAATGTCATTCACACAGAGGAGTCAAACCAAGAAAGGTTTACCCGAAAAGCAAAGGAAACACATAAATAGCTGAGGCGGTTTTTAGTCATAGTCAGGCTAATTTGGAGGCTGCTATTTTTCTAATTAAAAACCTAACCAAAAATTTGCTTTTCCTCCTTGTTTTTTCGCAGCCACCAACGCAAAATATAAACTTGGGCCCGGGAGGGATGAGTCAGAGCGCATCCAACCAATCCCTCCACTCCCAGAGCAATCTCAGCGATGCCATCGGGACCGGCCTTCCTCCTTCCTCCCTCATGCAGAGTCAGATTAGCAATGGTGAGCTTTGGTCCCCTTTGTGCTGCTTTGCTGTTGCCTGGCAACAAAATCATTAATGCAGAATATACTTAGAGAGCTGGAAAAGACCTCTCCTAACTCACCTTTCAGGCATATGGGGATTGCAGGCACATGCTGAAATCACCACAAAATGGCTACAGGCAGGGATGGTGTTGGCTTCTGCAGAGTGCTTTGTGTTTCTACAGAGGAAATTAAAGATTTTTTTTTTTTAATGCATCATGAAGATCACCACATAAAGATGCATCCAAGTTTTTAGTAAGAAAAATTATATGTTGTAGTATTGTTCTCAGGAAAGCGGTGGGGTTGGCCAGGGTAAAATGGAATTTCTTGCATGACTAGCCACACAACCAAGCCTTCAGATTGCAAAGACCTTCCAGGATACATTTCTCCTTACAAATCATTTGGTGTTGCACCAGCCTTTGTCCTCCCCAGAAGCTTACAGAGATTGTACTACACAGTCAAAGAGTTTGCACAGACATTTCATATTAATAAGATAATATAATCTGTCTGGTTGGTTTTGCTCATGCAACTAAACTAATTGAAAAACATTTTTTTTAATATGTGCATTTTTTATTATGCATAATCTGTTTATTTTGTAGATCATAGTTATTCAGTCAGTTCTTGTTTCTGTGGGTGTCTCCCAGAGTGACAGAGAGCAAAAACAGGTTCTATAAATAGAAATATCTGATTGTAAAATCACAGACCTTGGCAGGGGGGACTCGAGAGCAAACACAAGCCATGAAATTACTTCTGAGTTTTTAAAAATCCCTTTGTGGTCAAGCCTGTAGTACCTTTTAAACGAATGGATGAGAGACCTGTTTTAAACAGCTACAACTTGTAAAGTGAACTTATTAAATTTTTCAGGGCCTTTGTTTTGAAAGATTTAAAACCAAGTATGAGTAACATATTAAGTCAGCCAAAACATTGTTTTGTGTTATTAAGAACAGACATTTTCAGTACTGCTGTTGCTGGTTTTTCTGATTTGCCTCCCACCCTCGAGGTCTTTGTAATAATTTAGTGCTGATTGAAAGAACCAGACTGGAAGTCCTGAGGACTGGACTCATCCACATATTTTCCCTTACAATCACAAATCAGCCAACTTTTTTTCTTCTTACTTTAAAGAAGTCCAAGAACCTCTAATTTTTCCCATGCAAACAGGGCCAGGTTTATCAACACTTGTTTCACTCCATCTCTCACTCAGCAACTGCTATCTCCATTCACACACTGTGTGACCTTGTGTTGCACAAGGATCAGCTTTACAACTTAAACAAACTGGAGCAAAACACAGAGATAATTCTCTGTAGCAGCATTTTGACCTGGCTCCACTGATTTCAGGAGAGCTGGCTCTCTTTATCTGTTGTTGAAAATGCTGCTTGCATCTCTTCATCAGAGGAAAATACCATAATTTACAGCAAATGTTCTCATTTTGATGTCCATGAAACCATTAAGGGTAATTAATGAGGTTTGTACTAAATGAGTTAGGCATGTTTTTCAGAGGCTGTAGATACACTTAATAACCCTGAATTAAAATATGGTTATTTAAGCATTACAGCATAATTCTGTCTCTTCTAAGGATTCTGCATTCTACCTAAATTAATTGAGATTGGCAACAATACGACTGAATTTAGATAGACAACAATATGCACCATCACAATTTAGATTGTAACAATATACAGTGAAAAAAACTTTCCAAAACTCATTCATAAAACTATTTACAGCAATAAACAACAAATAAGAACCAGATTCTCCCCGATATTAGTTACCCATCAGCAACAGAATTTTTAAAAATAAACACACCACCAGATAAGCAGGATGATACAAACCCAGGATGTATCTGAAGCAGCCTGATGATTGCATTCTGGTGTTGGAAAGGGAGTAACAGCTGGGATTGTTATGGTGACTTGGAAAATTTATCTTCCTCTGAGGTGCTTTCAGTCAAACTTCAGGAAAGGGAGAGACAGGCTTGTTCTCTGAGGAGAGGCTCCCTTGGTACTTGAGAAGCCCCAGCTAAGAAGGTGAGATGGTTGTAGAGGAACCCAGTGGACACAGCAATGTGCAAAGTGTCTCTCGGCTGCTACTGGCTCTTCCCATTGTCTGTCACCACTTGTGTGAAGGGGGAAAAGGAATCAACTGCAGGACAAGAGGAAGGAAAGGACAAATTTCAGAAATTTGCTGGGATGTTTGCAGAGTCCGTGTATTTTCTGAAGTACCTGAAATTACTGGCATTTGTTAGTTCTGCTGCCTGCGAGGAAGTGGTTGTAGGGCATTGCTTGCTGCTGGTTTTGTTCTTCCCATCTGCAATCCTGTTCAGCCTGGATTTGGCTGCCAGGAAAAGGAGGATGGCTCTAACTCTGCAGTAGGCAGTTTTAATTTGTCTGTAGATTACAGGGAATTTTAATAAGGAGGATTTTCTTGTTTTGTTTTGCCTCATCATAAGGTATTTTAGAAAGGCTGTGAGGCATCATGCTCACTGTGCATTGCCAATAATAACCCAGATTTTCTTGTTGCTCTCTCTGATTTCTCTAGGTCCTAACCACGTGTCTATGCAGCAGTCAGGCCAGAACACCATGCCCACGACCTCTCTGAGCATGACTGTCAGCAGCCACGGGACTGGCCCTGGTTACAGCCACACAGTGCCTGCCTCTCAGAATGTGCCAATGCAAGGCCAGGGGTCAATAGGCAATTACGTCTCTCGAACAAACATCAACATGCAGTCTAATCCAGGTAAACTCCCTCTTCCTCCTCCCGGGCCACCTTGACTTGCCAGTGACCTCAGAGGTTGTACCACACATGACTTTGTTCTGTAAATATTTTCTGTAGACAGCAACAAACATACAAGAGGAAAAGACAGCTTTAAGAGATCTCTGAATTTCCAGGTGTCAGGAGCCAGTGTAAGCCAGAACAGTTTCAGACTTGCTCCAACTTAGGCTGACTTGCCATGATTAGGGATGAGCTGGGGGAAAGAGGTTAGGTAGAGGTGCAGCAGCACTGTCTGACAGCCCTGGCAGCAAATCCCACAGCTGTGGGAGGGATCTGAGCAGCACCTTTGTCCAAGCACAAAGAACCTGCCAGAGTACAACACATTTACTGTTTGTACATTACTACCCCAATTTGTTATTTTATTGGGACTTCACTTTTTTTGCTGGGCTTAAAGAGATAGCAGACAACTCAATTAATCTCTTAAGTCTACTAGTGAGTATTGAATGGGATGTCTGATGCTTTAGAATTCTTTAGGACAGCATGAAATTTAGGGATCAAATAAATCCTTGAATATCAGTTTACTAAAACTCTATAATCATTAGGTACATGAGAAGATGGAAGCAGAAGAAAGAGTATATTAGAAATGCAGCAGTGAAATAGTCAGGAGGTGAGAGGAACAAGCATCAGTTCGTGTTTCTTTCTTTAACCCTACTCCAGTAAGGTTTACATTCTTTTAAGTAAGCTAATAATAATCAAGGCTAGATGTATTTTTAAATATCTGCTGAAGCAAATGGCAAGAACTGACCATGTAACAAGATCCTGTCTGGATTCCAGTGCAGAAGAGTTAAATAAATCCAGTAGGAAAACATCTCCCCCTGTGGAAAATTCACAGAATTATCAAGGTGTGTGTTAGCTGAAGGTTTTCACTCGCTTCCAAAGAGCCTAGGGAGAGAACTGTAGAAATCCTTGTAGAAAACAGCCTTTTCCATGTCCTCTGTAGTCTCCATGATGCACCAGCAAGCAGCAACGTCACATTACAACTCGGCACAAGGAGGGAGCCAGCACTACCAGGGACAATCCTCCATTGCCATGATGAGCCAGAGCAACCAAGGCAACAGCATGATGGGGCAGCGACCCATGGGCCCTTACAGAGCTTCACAGCAAGGTAAAATCTGCTCGCAGATTATTGATAGGACTCTCACTAGATTGCTGATACTCAGTCTGTCCTGTGGGGTACCTAAGTCAACAAAATTTCCGAGTCACGTTTACAAACAGAGAATCCCACCCAGGAGCACAGAGAATCTTGAATGGTGGAAGTATCGTGACAATGAGATGAACCTGAATCTATATTCAAGATTTATCTATTTAATTATTTCAGGTGTTTAGAAAGATAATTCTGTCTGAAAGGGATCATATATCTCTAAAGAAAAGATGAACAGTTTGATATACAGCTCATTCAAGCCACTGGGAATCTTTTCAATTCTTTCACATGGTGTTGGATCAGCCCTAACATGGCACAGTTAGCCAGGAACACATTTCTGGAAAGAAGATACAGTTTGCCAGCAATTAGAATGAAAAATTAGGCCAAGGAAAGGAAAACACCAGAGGATAACTACCATGCTCTAAGACCTCTCTGGATAAAGTTCTAAGAGGTAATAAAGCTGCTAGACTGATTCTAACATATACTGAATTTTGCTAAGAAACAAATTAATGTATTAATGAAAATATATTTAATTCTGCCTGTGCTCTTGAGCATGGAATCCATTCCTGTGCTTTCTAATAACTCAGATTAGTAGATGAAATGTAGCCCTAACTTTCAGTGTTGCCGTACAAGTGAGTGATTCTAGGATGTGTTACTGACTGTTGTGTGATTTCAATTTCAACCATCTTTTTCTGAAAATACCAATTTATTTCCTTTTTCTAGTGAGCAGAACATCTTTATAATGCTCTCAATTGTTTGCTTATCCAGACATAAACTTTGTTTCCTTTAAAAAAAAAAAAAAAAAGTAAGAAGAACCTATCCCTTAGGAGTCCATGGGCTCAGTTTTCTCTCTCCTGTCTGTGCCTTGCAGGTTCCTCGCAGCAGTACATGGGTCAGGAAGAATATTACAGTGAGCAGTACAGTCATGGCCAAGGCTCATCAGAACCTATGAATCAGCAATACTATCCAGATGGTAATTCCTCTGAGCTGGGCTCACTGTGATATGGATAAAGTGCAGAGCACCACAACTGCCACATCCAAGGACATGGCAAACGTGTTATGCTTCATTTCCAATTTAAATGCTGAAAAATTCTAATCCCAAGGGATGGTACAAAACATACATATCAGTGCACCCTTCTATCCAAACTTCTCCAAAAAGAGCCCAAAGCCCGGTTTGGATTAGTAAATACAAGAGGTTTATTATCTTAGGTGTGACTTTCCCTGCCATGTGTTCAATGTTCTCCCTAAGAGATCTGTATCTGCTCTTAGCCTCATCTTGGTGCATAAGCAGCTTCATAATATATGTTCAACACTATGTCTGTGGTTCCATTAAGAATGCATCTGACAAATCTCTGTGACTCCTTGCAGGACATGGCGATTATGCCTATCAGCAGTCATCTTACACTGAACAGAGCTATGACCGGTCATTTGACGACTCTACACAGCACTATTATGAAGGAGGTAAGAAAATGTGGCAAAATCTTAAGAGTACATTCTTCAGTAAATTCAATATATTATTAAGATATCTGAACTCTAAATTAACTGGAAATATTAACTTCATTATGATTTAGCAAGGTGGCATGTTAGAGAAGCAATGTCACCAACAGAGCTTCTGTTCATTTTATTGTTTCAGGCAAACAGAATTTCCATCATAAGTATTTGAAAAAAAAATACCAGTAACAACTAGATAAGTGGTCTTTCTGGGATGTATGAATAAACATCGTTATCTAGAAGAAAATACAGTGAGGGCTTCTTGAGAAAGCAGCTATTTACCCTGGCACCCTTATATTTGTGACTTTTTCTTCTGAAGCACTTCTGGAGTAAAAAACATCCTTTGGGGAACTGGTTACTTGTTTGTTTGTTTAGAGATGTGTATAAATAAGTAACACTCCTATTCAAAAGAACGAAAAATCACTGGAGGAATAAACATCTTGCTTGGCAAAATCCAATCATCTGTTTCTAAGAAAAGTATTTGTGTAAGAGTTCCAGGCCAAGGCTCCTTACACCTTTATTTTCCTTATGATCCACATGTGCAGTGAAATACCTGCCTCATCTATGTATAACCAAACAATTCCAATGTTTCCCTCTCCAGGAAATTCTCAGTACAGCCAGCAGCAGGCAGGATACCAACAGGGAGCTGCACAACAGCAAACATATTCCCAGCAGCAATACCCAAATCAACAGAGTTACCCAGGACAACAGCAAGGATATGGTAAGAAAACCGTCAGTGGCTGGTGCAGTGTTTGCAGTGCTTCATCCTGACACCTCCATTCTTAAGCTAAAATAGGCTGTAAACTATTTCCTTGATTAACCTTGGATTAACAATGTACTCAAATTAGCCAAAGAACTAGTAAAGAGATTCTGGGCAGTAATATACATTAGTGTATTACTGCATTCCATCCCGAGTCCCTCTTTTGGTAGAAAGTTAGAAAATACACATTTTCTTCATGTTGACTTTGAGTTAAACATCATCAGAAGCTCACTGCCTGGGTTCCCAGGCCTCCTACACACCAGTCCTTCTGAACTGACATGAAAAAGAACATCAACAGTCCAGAGAATCACTCCTCGGTTGCTTATGGTGACACAGCTAGATTAGATAGGAATTAAACGTGCAGTTGTTACTAAAATAAAGGCCAGGTAGTTTGCATAGAGGTCATAACTGAGCTGTGCCAATACAGATTTCAGAGAGGCTTCACTTAGAAGTATTATCACATTTTTTTGAGCAAAGTTTAAAACCTGAAATTTACACTCTTACTCACAGAGCTTACTTTGTTAGCATCATGTTTTAGATTGTGTTAACTATAAGAACTCCCCCAGCAAATCAAGCCTGTCATGGATTTTACTGCCTGTCATGGATTTTACTCTTTTCTCAGGTCCTGCACAAGGAGCCTCTTCACAGTATTCCAGCTACCAACAGGGACAGGGGCAGCAGTATGGAAGTTACAGAGCTTCCCAGACAGGCCCATCCGCTCAGCAACAGAGGCCTTACGGCTATGAGCAGGTAAATTGTCTAAATCTCTGCTCTGAAAAAGCAGATCTGGCTGTTAGCTCTGTCTATAAATCTGTCTGATAATTTGGTGCAAGTATATGAGTGATACTTCAGTGGACCTTGTAAAATTCACAGACCAAAAGAAGTTGCCTAACTCACTGTAAGCCTCCAATATATTATCCTTCAACATTTCTATTTCTTTCCTTTTTTTTTTTTACAGGGACAATATGGAAATTACCAGCAATAAAAGAATACAGTGCAGTGTCAGATTCCTTTCAATAGTATCTCCATCTCTTGAACTGGATGTACAGGCAGTTTTGATTAATTGTAATATGTTGGTTACCCCTTAGCACAAAGCAGCGTCTGTATGTGAACAGTGTTCATTTCATGCTGGATATGAAGCAGTGCACTACTGGTAACAAGACAATGCTTTAATGGTTTGATATTTGGTGCTGTGTATAGTACTGTATGTTGATACAACTCAAAAGTTTTCCATTTACCCCCTCTTGTCCCATTCTTGATGTTTCTGAATAGCTTTAGGATCATTAGATCACAGTTGTGCCCCGTTCTGGAACGCAGCCAGGTTGTTCTGCAGTCTGGCTCAATGCAAAGCCCATCAGTCACATCTCAGTCCAGGGAAGTTCCCTGTGGTAAGTTATTGATCTTTTTTTAACTGAATGCATTGAAGATTACCTGCCAGCCTCCAAAATCCATGGCTCTTAACTTTACTTCTACAGAACAAGGGGATGGATACATTCCTTATAAAACGACAGTTCTATGCTATGTGACAAAAAATAACTGCAACTTCTGTAATACCTACCTACCCAAATCTTCTAATGCAGTAATCTGCATAAATCCACATTTCTGTTGTGAAAGGTACAGAGAGGATCCAAACCTATCATATTAGAAATGTTAATAACTAGAGGCACCTTTTATATGCCCATGTAAACGAAGGTATTCCTGTCAAGGAAAGAAAAACAGAAGGGAGCTCTGAGATCTGCAGTGTCAGCCTGCTCAACGTCAATATTGCTTCATATTGTGCTTAGCTGAGAAAAACATCTGGCAGAAGTCCCATCTTGAATATCCTACTCCTAATTTTGTAACTTGCATATACATTTTCATGCCAAATTTTGCAAGCAGGTGGCTGGCATCCTTCTTCATTCTGATTCTTGCACTGCCCTTGCTCAGATTCCCCAGCAAGCATTATAACCATAAATATTGTCAAATTTGCTGGTCTGTTGTTCTTACAGCTCATCCTCACTTTTATTTTCCTCTTGTAGCTTGACAGAAATAGTTCAGAAGTAAAAGAAAAATAATCTTTATTGCAGACAAGCAGCTAAATTCAGCTTTAATTGTGAGACACTATTATGCATATAGAGAGGGGAGCTATTAATGGGGTCAACCAGTGAGAGAATACCTATAGAGGGAGAATGTAGAGAGAAAAACTAGTGGTATGTAAAAATCAGTATGAACAATGTAAGTCGCTTCTATTCAGTTTTATATGTTCTTGTAAAGTCTTGGGGCGTGAAAAAAAGGGCACTTTTAAAGTGCTTATATAAGTGTTGAACAAAATAATGTGTCCAAATTTCTCTGAAGCAAAAACCGGGGTGACTGTAGCCCACAAACATTTTTTAATATGAGATTAACTGCAAATTTACAGTCTAAAGTAAATACATTCTGTAGGGTTTTCTCCTTTTCTTTGTCTGAACTGGTGTTATTTATGGGATTTCGAGTACTTTATATTTTGAAAAACCAATACCACAAGGAAAACACATCATCTCTCAATTCATTACTTTTTTTTTCCGTTAGAAGAAAACCTTTAACGGGACAACTAGAGAGTTTACTATTAAATGTTGTCCAAGCACTGCCCTTTCTATGTTAATAATTTCAACTACTGGTAAAATAGAAGACATTTTTTCAGTCAGTCCCCATTTCTCTCATCTTTCCTGCTGGTGTTTTCATAGAAATAAGTACTCTCAAATAGCAAGGAACAGAAAGGAATTAAGATTGTTTTCTTCAGAATAATTAATATTACAGGTAGCCAGAAGAATGCAATATTGCTCTTTGCCAGTTTGGAAATATGCCTTTTATGTCGTTTCTGAAAGTGCTGAAATGCTTTTGAGAGAATATGAACAACACTTAAACCGAAACAGCAACATTACATCAATCTGAAATGTCTTACATTAAGAACTTCGTGAATGTTGTGTATATAATGTATTTGAAAGAGCACTTTGGAAATAGTTTGTACATTTATTTCCTAATTTATACATGATTTTTGGTGTTAATATTTCTAATTGTTAATAACAAAATGTTTATTTAATGTGTCGTCCATTTTTATGTATTAATGTGGAAACAAAGTGATGCCAGCATTTTGACTTCTTCCATGAATTGTATCATTTTCTGTTTTGTAATACAGAATGCTTGAAAATTGTTTAGTTTAAATATTATCTGAAAGTGGAGCTGGTGGTACTTTTCTTGTGGCAGATGGAATGGATACCACAGGTTACCCTTTACTTGGGGGGGTGAGAGCTGGACATGTCCCAGGGCAGAAATCCCCGAGTGCTGGGCTGATCCCCCGGCGTGGGCAGCAGGGGAGGGAGAATTCAGCCCCTCAGGACATGGACCTGTTGGAGAGAATCCAGAAGAGGCCACCAAGCTGGATCAGAGGGATGGAGCAGCTCTGCTGTGAGGAAAGGCTGAGAGAGTTGGGATTGTTCAGCCTGGAGAAGAGAAGCTTTGGGGTGCCTTAATTGCAGCCTTCCAGTGCCTGAAGGGAGCTACAAGAAAGATGGAGAGACTGTTTACAAAGGCCTGGAGTGACACGACAAAGGGGAAAGGCTTCAAACTGGCCAGGGCAGGGTTAGATGGGGTATTATATTAGGAGGATGCTCTTTACGNTCCCTTCCAACCCAAGCCATTCCGGGTTCTGCGACTCGCGGGCTGCCCCAGCCCTCCCGGGCGCTGTTCCCGGGGCGCACGGGCCGGTGCCGGGCTGAGAGGGGCTGAGAGGGGCTGCCCCAATCCCCTCAAGCGCTGTTCCCGGGCCGCACGGGCCGGTGCCGGGCTGAGAGGGGCTGAGAGGGGCTGCCCCAATCCCCTCAAGCGCTGTTCCCGGGCCGCACGGGCCGGTGCCGGGCTGAGAGGGGCTGAGAGGGGCTGCCCCAATCCCCTCAAGCGCTGTTCCCGGGCCGCACGGGCCGGTGCCGGGCTGAGAGGGGCTGAGAGGGGCTGCCCCAATCCCCTCAAGCGCTGTTCCCGGGCCGCACGGGCCGGTGCCGGGCTGAGAGGGGCTGAGAAGAGCTCCCCGAACCCTCTCAAGCGCTGTTCCCGGGGCACACGGGTCGGTGCCGGGCTGAGAGGGGCTCCCCGAACCCTCTCAAGTGCTGTTCCCGGGGCACACGGGCCGGTGCCGGGCTGAGAGGGGCTGAGAGGGGCTGCCCCAATCCCCTCAAGCGCTGTTCCCGGGCCGCACGGGCCGGTGCCGGGCTGAGAGGGGCTGAGAAGAGCTCCCCGAACCCTCTCAAGCGCTGTTCCCGGGGCACACGGGTCGGTGCCGGGCTGAGAGGGGCTCCCCGAACCCTNGGGGAGCCGGGGCGGGCCCGTGGCTGCCCCCGCCATGGCGGTGCCGTGTGGGGCCGGGCTGGGCGGCTCGGTGCTCCCGGCCGCTGCCGGGGCCGTGCTGAGGCGCTGCGGGGCCGGGCCGGGCGGCCGCAGCCCCTGGAAGCCGCTCCCGCTCCTGCCCGGCCCGCCGGCTTTCTCCAGCAGCTGCGGCCGGTGCGGCAAGGACGGGCGGCTGAGGCAGAAAAGAGCCATTTCGGAGCGGCGGCTGGTGAGTGCTGGGCTCCGAGCGAGCTCGGGGTGCCTCGGACACGGCTCCCGCCGCTGGCGCTTCTGGAGGGAGGAAATACTGACTAGAATGTAGTAAACTTTCAGAATAGTGAGGAAATGAGTCTGCCCCGCGATGCTCTCGGTGTTCACAGTGATCGTAGTAGCGGTCACGTTCCCTTTGGCCTCTTTGGGCTGGAAGCATCCATAAGTCGAGAAAGCAAAAAGCCTTTTTAAAGCTAAAGCTGTAAAACGGTGTTTTAGCTATAAATGTAAGACGCTGTTTTGTTTCTCACTGTTTTTTTAGTCTTGCGCTGTAGTCAGCTGCCAAACAAGCATCACTTAATGTCAGAGAAACTTCAGGATCCTAGAATTTATTCTTCATCTTGTTTTTATATTTACACGTCTCTGGAAAAATCTTATTTTCTAATGATCCATAAATCATTTCCCACTAAAAGCCATAGTTTACTGTCTCGCCGTGTGGTGGTGCCAAATACTTTCTAAAAGAGGCTTTTTAGTAGTAGTATAAATTTGATTATCAAGAGTTCAGTTGCAAGGGTTTTTTATTTCAGTTGCTTATCTTTGGTTTCATAACACTAATAAGACTTTTTCTCTGTCACATCCTATTTGTGCAGTTTATTTAAAGTGACCCTTATTGCCCATTCTCATTATGAAGTCCCTTAGTAACTGACAGAATTTGAAAGTTACCATGTTCACGGTCACGCTGTCTCTTTTCATCCCTCTGTGTAAACAATTCCACCTGTCAATGAATGTACTTCTGTAATGTTTTCCCTTGGGAATCTCAGCCCCTTTTCTGGAGAGCGATAAAGTGATATCAACATAGTCTTAGGCATATGCTTTTAAAGAAGTTTTTAAAAATACTTGAAAGAGGAGATCTGTTTTTTCTTTATTATTACTCTCAGTACACTACATGTAGTTGATCTGTGAATGGCAACAGAGTTCTGATTTTTTTTTTTTACTGTTGAATGGAATTCATCGTGGCTGAAAATACCAGGCCTGCCTGTTAACTAAAACTTCTTGTGAGATGAGTCTGATAAATTGTACTTAAAGGGAACAACCCCCACCCTTGTTGCAGACCCGTTATTTCGTGGATCAGCGGAAAGTGCGCGTGGTTGGAGGACAAGGAGGAGGAGGGGGCCATTCCTTCTACAGTGAGCCCAGAAAAGTATTTGGAGGTCCTGATGGTGGAAATGGAGGTGATGGGGGTCATGTAATTTTGAAAGGTAAAACTCACTAAATCTGTTTTGTTTCGTGTTGTTGTCACATTGCTTAACACCCCATCCCAACAAAAACAGCCCTACATGGATGGTAAGAAACGGTAAATGTCAAAAAGGTTAAAATTGTTATTTCTGAATGAGATGGTTTTGCTTTTTAAGCTTTGTCCTGAGCTGTGGTAAGGGAGACATAAATGACACTGACAGCCTTAGAAAGAATCTTGAAAATCAAGGTATTTTGCAGATACTTTAGTGTCTGGTGCCTGACTCTGTAATGTTAAATCTGGGATCTGATTAAATTTTCCTCTTAAGACGAATAAAGCTGCTTCTACCACCACCCTGCTGCAAAATCTGATCTAGCAAATTAATTTTGATTTGGAATGACCACTTTATTAGCTGCATGGTTAATAAACCTAAGCAGCTAAGTACAGGCAGTTAAACTTCATCACAACTTGGATTATTAGTCTTCCCTGATATGTTATTATTGAGACAGTAAAGAGAATGTGCATTCATGCAATCTTCAAGAAGGGAAAGAGGTTTCTCTTCTGTGCCTACTTTACTAAAGCAATTAAGCTGTTCAAAATGTGTGTATTTTGCTTTGCAGCTGACCAGCAAATGAAGTCACTTGCGTCAGTGTTCCCCTTCTATCAGGGTTTTCACGGAGAGAGAGGAGGAAGCAAAAACTGTTATGGAGCTAATGGTGCACACATGTATGTTAAAGTAAGTCCATGGATGTTGCCTGCTGTGTGGTAGCTTGGTACATGGCTGATTTTCAAGGTGGAGAACCTTATTGTGACATGCCTGGCGGTGCTGTTTGAGTTCAGAACGTGATCTTCATGAAGTGCAATTCTCCTTTTGGGTTCCTCACCTTGAGAATATGCAGGAGTGATTTTCAGGAAATCTGAAATTGTCTGGTGGAGGACCTGCTGCAGGCTTTGAGCCTCAGTGTAACACTTGCATCTCTTCACTTGGAGGTCCCTGTAGGTACTCTGGTGAAGGAGGATGGCAGAGTTGTGGCTGACCTCACTC
This sequence comes from Orthonyx spaldingii, assembly GCA_013397795.1. Classification (NCBI taxonomy): domain Eukaryota; kingdom Metazoa; phylum Chordata; class Aves; order Passeriformes; family Orthonychidae; genus Orthonyx; species Orthonyx spaldingii. Next base: position 2,363,668 of record VZTJ01001560.1, on the reverse strand, counting down.
AGCATGGAGAGGAGTACATTGCAGCTTATGGAGGAGCTGGAGGGAAAGGGAATCGCTTTTTCCTCTCCAATGAAAACCGCGCTCCAACGTTATTTACTCCAGGAGAGCCAGGTCAGGAGAGGGTCCTTCATCTGGAGCTCAAAACAACAGCTCATGCAGGACTGGTGAGTTTCTGTTGGTTCAGCTTACATATCATTGTAGGATGGCATTTGATTGACTGAAGAAATAATGTGTAATAACGTTTTCTTAGCCCCTGGCTTGCTTGTTTGGAGATGCAGCTCGATGCTTTCTTGCTGTTACTTGGTGGAGGGGTGTCCAAAGTGATTCACAGAGCTGTCACTCTCTTGCTACTTGGTGTTGTCCTACTTCTGCTAAAATCCACACTATACATAGAAAACCAAGATTCATCAGTGATTGCTGATGATGTACAGCAGCTTTGTCTGCTGGTTCTGCAGATGAACACTACAGTGTAGAGAATTCTTCTCAACTGGTTTGTTTTCTTGTTTTTGGGTTTTTTTTCCCTAAATGATAAAGTTCAAATAATCTTCTATTTCATCCCTGTATTTCTCTTTTTACAGATATTAAACATTTGACTTTGTTAGAACCAGATTTGTCATCCTCTGAAATGAAAAATGCTGAGTCAACTTTGAGTTTAAGCTATTTTTGTGTTTGAGTATGGAAATATTCTAACACCGGCTGGCAAAGCTGTGGAAGTTATACTTTGCTGCAAAACGTTCTTTATGTAGTCCAACAACTTCAGAATAACTGTCTGGCCTAGCAGAATTTTGCAGATTTGTTTTAAGATTGAGAAATTTGGGTGTTTATATTCCAGGTGGGCTTTCCCAACGCTGGCAAATCCTCACTTTTGAGAGCCATCTCCCGAGCTAAGCCAGCTGTGGCTGCCTACCCGTTCACAACCCTCAACCCCCATGTTGGCATTGTCCACTATCAGGACTATGAACAAGTGGCAGGTAACAAATTGGAGTTTGTTGTGTGTACCTTGACAGCAGTTGGTGTCACCTGTGTAAATGCTTTGAAATGCTGCAGAAATTGGTTCAGGAGTTCTGTAGACTTCGTGCTAGTTCTAAAGAACTTCAAACAAAAGTCTACTGAAAGCTCATTTCATGTTCAGTTGTAGGCACCCTTAGAGCCAAACTGGCAGTCTGTATTCTGTCTGCACTGGAGTAATCTAAATTTAGGTGTTTTAGAAGATAACAGGAGCAAACTTAACATGAGTTGTGCTTTACTATTGATGCACTGAGACATAATTCTAAAAATACTCACACTGGCCAGTAAAAGACTGGTGGGATTTGTTTTGGGGGTTTTTATTGGATCTGTTGGATTCACTGTGAAATTTCTCTTGTAGTTGCTGACATTCCTGGCCTCATCAAAGGTGCTCACCAGAACCGTGGCCTGGGCATGGCCTTCCTCAAGCACATTGAGCGCTGCCGCTTCCTGCTGTACGTGGTGGATCTCTCTGTGCCTCAGCCCTGGGCTCAGCTGCAGGACTTGAAACATGAACTGGAAGCATATGAAAAAGGCTTGTCTGAGAGGCCTTGTGTTGTGATTGGGAATAAGATTGACCTTGCTCAGTCCAGGATCAATCTGCCACTCCTCAGAGAGCAGGTGGCTGAGAGGGTCATCGCGTTGTCTGCGCTGACTGGGGACAACTTGGAGGAGCTGCTGCTGCATCTGAGAGAGCTGTATGACACTTATGTGAAGAGAGAACAGTCACGAGGGCAAAGCCCAGTCAGGTGGTAGAACCCACAACTGCTGTGAACTGTGCTGGAAGGAGAACAAAAATAAAATAGTTTGATTCAACTGCATCTCTGTGGTTTGGGCTTCTTGTGGGTTGTTTTTGTTGTTGAAGGTCACAGCATGGGGATTTGTTCTGGACTGCTGCTTTATAAGATTGTTTTGTTTGTTTGTTCACCTGAGAGCTATCTCAGAAGTTTTACAATAAAGCTTGAAAATTGTAATCATGGTGGGCGTTGAATTGGAAACCTGGATCTTGTTCGGCATGTTATGGGATGAAAAGAATGCTGTCTAGTAGAAATTACTGAAATTCAGGATCTGCAGGAGATCCTGGCTTGTTTTATGAATTGTAGTGAAGTGACTGTCTCAATTTTCACTAATCAAAAATTCTAAAATAAAATAAGGTGGTCCCATGTTTATCTGTTTCTATATGATGACCAATTTCAGTCATGTCTTCAAACTTTTATCCTGCCCTGTCGTGCTTTGGTGTGGGATGTTTTTTCCTCAGAGGAGGCACAACTCCTCAGTAATTTTAGGAAGGAGGAGTATGAAAGAACTGCAATTAATGACTGAAACAATTTTCTCATTAATATAAATAATTAACTATCTTTAAATGCTAGCAGCAGCCAAGCAGCTGGATAAACTGGCCAGGAAACAGCCATGTAAGAGTCACATCTGAGTTTTCCCTTTCAGGAGTGTCAGGCAATTTTTTGAGAAATTCTAGGCTTAGATACTTCAAATAAAAGAAAAATACAGGTTTTTTGTGTGTGTGTGCCCTTTTTTTCTTAACTATGTCATTTTATGGACAGTGTTCTTAAACTTTATTCTTTAGGAATACAGAAATCCTAGTTTAGAACAGTAGTCTTTGCCCTCTCATACTGAAAGAAGAGCTGCTTCTGTATGCTCTGGTTATATTTTGTGTAAAAGATTATTATCTTTACAATGGAAAGTCAAAATTCATCAAAATGTATTATTAAGGTTTTTCATAAGGAACCTGAACAGGCTTGTAAGATGCTGAGACACAAACACTGCCAAAAATAGGGGGAATTACTGAGTGGATATCAAAAACCACTCAGCTGTAGCCTCTAACCACTTTTTCTAATACACCACAGTGAAGGTGATAATTCTGCTTCTTTCACTGCACATTTCTGATTTCATCCCTGGTAGTCTAATGCTTCTGCATGGAACATCCTTAAAAGCTGTTTTTTAATTCTGAAAAAGTACAGGTCAACTTGAAAGCCTGAGTTGTTTAATAAATTATGGCAAAACAAGTAGTTACCTCTCCTAAGTTCACTTTCTGAGTATTTCTATTCGTGATCAGGTGTGGGAAATAATCTGTGTTTTCTAAGCAGTGATATTGGTATAAATAGAATCAGGACAAAATGAAAACTAATATTAAATGCTAAAGTCTCTCTCATGTTTTGCCTCATCCCTGGGATTTACTGAGTTGAATTAAGTAGAAGTTAATACTCAATTCTGTCCTTCTGTTTGGTTTTGTGCAGCGTTTTTAGGCTTCACTGCTGTTCTTCCCTCTATTGCTACATGCTTTTCAGCCACATTTAATAAAACCAGGGAAAGGTTGCCTGAGCACCAAAGCTGGTGCAGCTTCTTAGCAGATTATTTAATACCCACAGATGCTTTGCACACCCTCTGGCTGTGTTTGAGAATGCCAGAGGCTGTTTTAAAAGCCTGGGTACTCACAGGTGCTCCCAGCCTTCCTTTGGTGCTCAGGTAACCTCAGTTCTTGCAGGGAGAGCTGTTGTTTACTGGAGTGTAAAAAGCAGAGCAGATTTCCTGACACCTCCGCGGAATGTGCCATTGATCCTGGAGTTGGGTTCTTTGTTCTTGGCTTTTCAGCCACCTGCTCTGAGGTGACAGCACCACGTTCCTAAAACCATGTTCTTAACGGGGTTCAAAGAGGCTTTGCAGCATCAGGTGCTCCCTCCTCTGGCAATGAAAAGTGCCAGACAGCTCCAGCTTTAGTGCTGGAACAGCTCCTTGCAGAAGCTTGAATCTCCTGTAGTCTTTAGTCACTTGGGTCACTTTTCTCCAGAGTCCTCTTTCAGATGTAGCACGACGATCTCTTGGGTCCCATTCCAGAGGAGGCACAGGACTGAGGAGGAACCTCTGGTTCTGCTGAAAATAAAGTATTTACAAACGAATTGAGTTTTGCCTCTAAAAAACAGAGAGGGAAAAAGTAATCAGGTTAATGGTGAATTGTTTCAGGGAAGAGTTGTGTGCTATAGGATTTCTTTCCACTTTTTTTTGGCTGGGGGTGGGGCAGGTGGCCTTGGTTTTGTTTAGGTTTTGGTGAATTTCTTCTGCCTGACTCCTTAACTTCCTTTTGCTTTCCTCTGCTGAACCCTTCGATGCTGTCCTTGCTTTTTAAGCTAGAGAGAGATGTGGTAGATTTTATTTCTCATTCTGACAATAAGCCATGGGAATTCAATATGAATTGAAGTCCAGTCAATTCTCTATTTCCTGGAGAAGCTTGAGCCATAATTTTGTTTAGCACTTTACAGTTCTGGTACTCTTCTTTTTAATGCATTTTTTTTAGTACATGATTACAACAGTATTTCAATGCTAATTGTAGGGGGTTTATATTTATCTGCAGTCCCCTCCCCCTTTGTAAGTCCTTGGAAAATGTAAGTGGTATCAATTACACAAAAAAAGAAATTCAAATGCTGATGTAAAAACAAGCATTAGAAAGGACCACCCTTTACAACATGTGAATACTGAGGCATTATTGCAGTGCATTACAGCATTGAATCAGTGTGTTTATGCATGAGATATTTTGCAATCTGCTTTACTTATGGTTTCCTATAGCACTTTTTTGCATTACCTAAAATTTTTTTTAGATTAGGGAAAGATCTTCCATTGTTGTGTGTGTCCTTACTAAGTCTCCATGGTGATTTCTGGTTTTAAGTTGATTTGTGGCAAGTGAATATGTGCTCTTGACTTGACCATGCTTAACGACCTGTTAGCTGTTTATTAATTCAAACTGAAGAATGACAGGAGTGGCTGTGAGCCAGAGATGCTCGTGCTGATGGAGGGGGATCCTGTCACAGTTTGTGCTGGATACAGATCCACCACCCAGCTGCTCTTCTGTCCTGTGTTCCATGTGGTGCTGTTAATGGGACTCACTGACCAACACCTGCCCTGTCAGTGCATCATTGTGGAAAGGGCTTTGGTGTAAATTAAAACTCCACTGACACTGCTAAACTTCATCCCAATGTTGATGAGTGCCTGGCCTTTGAAGAACAGCTCTGTTTTCTGCTTCTCTTCCATACTGCAATTTCTAATGCCATTCCCCAGCAACACATTTTTCTGTTTTTTAAATAGGGATTAAATGTGCCTGCACTGTAGAGGTTTGGAAAGACTGCAGTTATTACTTGGAGGGGGAGTGTTATTATTTGGAGGGGAGGTTACATTTCTATGCCAATAATGATAAGGGATGATTTTGCAACTCTTGATAACAGAACAAAGCTCCCTTCAGGCTGCACTCTTGATTTTTCTCTAAGCAGTTCTGAAATTTATCATGTGGTATGTGCCCATTTTCCTGAGACATAAAACCTAGCTGGTAGGAGGACAAAGGCAGGGAGATTTTCATCAACCTTGTTTTAATGTTGAGATTGTGTTTGTCCTTCATTTCCCCACTGAGAGTAATTTTTCATCTCCTCTTTTCTGATTGAAATAGAATTGTCCAAGGAGGCCTTAATGGCATCTGATTTGTCATCCATAGGGTTTGGGTTTTTTTCCTCTGCCCTTGTATACATAGAATACAGCTTTGGCTCCTTGAAGTGTGCATTCCTTGCTCAGCTCTGTCCTTTGCATATTGCTATACTGTTATGCCACCAAGGTGGAGACCTGTATTTGTGTATTATACACACATTTCCTGGCTGATGAGTGAGAACAAGAGACCAACCATACTGCAAGTCCATGTAATTATGGTTTAATAACTCACTCATGTCTGCATGTTCTGTTTCAGTAAGAAGTAATGGCTGTGGCTGGTTACTTTGTTAGAATCCATTTTATTCTGGTAACATCCAATTAATTTAATTGCAGTGAGTGACATAATGCAGTGGTGACCTGGGCTCAGGTTGGTGGGCTTTTAACCTGACTGTAGCCCTGCAGCAAACTCAAATGCTGTTATTTTATGTCATAAGTGAGTACAACAAGACACAAAACATGAAGAGCCTTGTGCTTATTCACATAGGCTGGAAATATTTTATACAGACAAACCACCTTTTAAAATGCAGGTTTAAAAGGCACTTTAGATCCAGACTTATTAAGACTGATGGAAAAGCTGAAAATGAACTGCTGAACAAATTATCTTTTGTTATTCAAATCCTACGTGGGGCATTTTTGTCTTTGTAACTGGAGAAATCGATAGGCAATTAATGTGCAGGTAACAGTCAATATTTTAGAAAGCATCTGATGGTTTGGGATCAATTTTCGCATATGGAAAAGCTTCATCACGGTTTAAAGATTTCTCATTTGAATCTTGACATTTGGTGCTTAATTACCTTTGAGACTGGAACATCATTGTTTCCCAAAGACTCGTGAATCCCCACCCAGTGCTCCCTTTGTACACACACTAATCAGCCATGGACAGAAGTTACTATTCACTCTCTAAATCCAGATAAATTAATCTTCCGCTAAAAGTGGAAAATGCTTATGAAGAAAAATATTTGCATAAGGCAATGTAATTGCTAAAACACTGGTTGTCAAGAAGACATCTGTGATATTACGGATGAAGTATCTGTATTTTGATTATCTTATTCATGAAATCCTACTGGTTTGTGGCTCTTCATTTCCTGTTGTTTTCCTCTCTTATAAATCAGGAAGATGAGTTTGGGCAGCTAGAGTGCTTTGTCCAGGCAGGAATCACATTTATCACATTTTAAAAGTAACCTGGTAAAAGGTCACTGTATTAAATCAATATTTTCTTACTGCAATGCTTTACAAAATGTTTCTTTTCTTCACTTACCCACCTCCACAGCTGACATGTAATGGAAGTTTAAAGCAGTGGTGCAAAACAGCAATTACTGGGATGCTCTGTCTAAAAAAAAAACCAAAATCTGCTAACATTAAATAACTCCAGTGCCAGGAGTTGTGGGTTTGAAGCTTGCCCCACTGTGCAATGGGTTGGGTGCCACATTAGCTGTGTTTATGGCCCTTATAGCTATAGACTGAAAAAATGTGTTTTATCTTGGTAGGTTAGCACAACTCTGTTTCTAAATCAACCAAAATTTTCTGGCTTCATTAACTAATTAAGGGCCATTAGGAAAATGGTTTTGATGGATGAAAATTTCATGGGTGTAAATTTTTATTTTTATTTTTTTTAATTACTGTACCTTATGTTTCTGAGTGATTTTTTAAATCTTATTTCAGTGGTAGAAATTGAATCACGGAAGGCTGAGGTCCAAACTTAGCCAGGCTTGGAAAACCCTACATTCTAGTGAATTTTAAGCATTTGAATTACAATATCTGTCTGGATTTGGACCCTAGCAACTTGCAGAGTCACACAGAAATTCTGTGGTAAGACAGTTGACCTGGAATGTGGAAAATAACCCTCCAGTATCCACTTTACCCTCTGCATGGAGCTGCAGTCCACGGCAGTGTTGAGGAGCTTTAGGAGAGCTCACTCAGGCATCTCATATTTATTTTTTAAAGCATTCAGAATTTCTTTCACAGTAAATAAAACTTAATCTGTAGCTGGATAACAACAATTGCCATGTAAAACGTACTATTTACTAACTGGTGCTACTAATTGATGTAATTATCACTAATTAAATGTTCTAAAGATAGTGTTTTTTGTAATTGTTATTCAATGGCTTGAAGTGCTTGATGAAGCTTAGATCAACACAGAACAGTTCTAGAATTGTGTGTTAAGACTAAATTGAATTAGTGCTACAGAAGTTATTTTCCTAATGTATTTAGCCTGGAATAAAACTGGTATCACATTTAGCTAACCAGGGCACTTGATGAATGGGTGCACAGTAGAAGATCTGCTTTTAGTGAATATTCAAGCTAAAAAATAGCTATATTCCCTCTTTGATGCCAGGAAAGCCTGAGTGCTTATACATTAATGGTGAAAGTAATTGCAGAGGGTCACAAATGTGATTGAATAAAGAAGGAACTTGTTCAGATTTTCTCAGAAAATGTTATGCTTGTTCTGGTCTTTCAGTTAATCTACCTGCTTTTTCAAAGGCAATTTGGTAGATTCCACCAGCACACAACTGCCTCTTCAGAGTCTGTTGTAAAAGTGGCGTTTAGGCTGACTAAAATTTATGTTTTGTGTTCTTTTGTTGTGGAGGAGGCAATTCTGATTTGATAACTTGTTACGCCACAGTTGGGAGTGATTAATATTGATTACAAATATTTCCTATTTACAAATGGTGACTGGAAGGCACTTTTCTAAAGTGGTGCATGGTGATGGTTCTCAGTGAAATAACTGCTGAGGTGAAAACATGGTTATTAGGATGAGTCAATCATAATGATCTTAAATAGCTGATTTGCCCAGATTTTAGTCTTCTGTTCAGTAGTGCAGGAGCATCTCTCAAGAGGTGAGTGAAGGAAGGTTGAATTTCTGGGTTTTTTCAAGGGAAATGGGTATAATCCGCATGTTCTCAGGGATTATCTCATTTTTAAGACTGCTGGTTTGTAGCAGAGGACAGGAGCCTGTGGGACTTGTGAGGGGAATTCCTAAGGGGTTTCAGCTCTCTCTGAAATAGAAGAACTGTTCTGCAGGCTCCTGTCTGCGTGAGCTCTTCCCAGTGGGAACTTCAGGAGGGATGGGCTGGGAATTTTGGTCCTCTGCTGAGGTTTTATATTGCCCTGGTGCTGCATTCTTCCAATGACAGACGTCATATTTGACTTCAGTCTTTTCCTCACTCTGGAATTAGCTGTATGTCAGCATTCCTCCACCTATACAGTTCTGTAAAGTCTTTTGCAGCTTTCATTTTTATTAAAAGTTTTGATGGCAGCAGCAAAAGCTCTTGTTCCTTTCATGAAAGCTCTTGGATAACAGCTTAATTCCCAGAGCACTGACCATAGGCTTCATAAAAGTATTGCAGGTATTATTTTATCCCTGTATATTTTGAATACAAGCTGTATCAGAGATATTAAATGGTGTTTTGACCATAGTGCTCTATTAAATTTGTGTTTCTTAGAGTATTAAGTATAAATTATTTTCATAATGGAGGGTGATTGCTCTGCTTTGTCAATCTGTCCTCAATTCATGGGCACTGCAGGGTGTACTTGCAGCCTTGTGTTCAAGGGTTTATGTGCAACCCCCATCATTGTTTGTTCTTCAATAAACAGCTTCTGAAGACTAAAGCTGTGTGTGAGCTGTAAGTTAACAGCTAAAAAATTTGCCAGAACTGTTGTTGCCCTCCTAGCAGAGAGCTTGTTGTTTGTGAATGCTCAGAGAGATCCTGAATGAGATTATTAACTACTTTGCAATCAGTTTTCCTTCAGTGTTAATTGTGCTGCTAAATCTTAGGATATTGTGTTAAAAATAATTCCAAAGTCAGTGTCACATCACAAACACACATTTGTGCTTAAAAGAACAGATGTTTAAGTTATGGATCCAGACTGCCTATAAAAAGTCCAGTTTTGTCATAAAGCCTTTACAACACCACCAAAGGTCCTTAAGTGCCTCTAAGTCATTGAAAAAAAACCCAATTCAGGTTGTAGAATTTAAAAAATGGAAAAATAGTCTTGTTCTTCCCCCACAGATGTGCACACATAGCTGTACCCATGATGTTTGGCACTTGGATTAAGTGTTAGCTCCCTTTTGCACCCAGACTGTGCAAGCAGCTTGCAAATTATGGAGTGGAAGTGTGGGGCTTGTAAGTAAGTAACGCTCATGCATCCTGGACTTTGGCAATAGAAATGGTACTGATTGAACGAGTCACCAGCATTTCTGAGCTTGCAACAAGAGGTGCAGGGACAGAGCTGAGTTTTTTTTGCCTTTGAGGTGTTTACAAGTCTTCCTCTTTCAGGCAGTGGTGGGTTTGTTGAACGAAATGCCAGTGATAGTTTTGTATCTCAACAAAATCGTGGTACTGGGTTATAGGTAAGACCTTTCACCCTGCAGAATTCCTAATTGTTTTTCTAAACCCCCATAACTCCTTAATCCTGCAAATACAACTATATTGACAGAAAATTGCTGTAAGGAGGAAAGGAGGAGACTTAAAGGTTAAGGGAACAGAGAAGTGCTGTGAGTTCCCTACTGTCCACAGGAACATCTGTGCAATCTTGCATGAAAGGCTGGCTTTGTGGTGTCAGAAATTGAGGAGCTTTTCTCTTCTGTGGCACTCATCCAGGGCAGCTCGCAAAGAGTTTTTATTCTCGTCTGCAATTCTCACATCAGAAGTAAAGATAATAACACTCCTTATTGTACCCCATCTATTTGCAGAACAAGTTCTGTAGAGTGCAGCAGGTCTCTTTTAGGACCAGGCCTGTACTGCAGAGTTGTGCTGGTGTCACTGCTCGGGAGCTGGGCTTATGAAAAATTAATCCTCCCTCACAGAAATCATGTTGTTAAAGTTCTTCCTGGCAAGGATGTCAACCTCTAGTCTTTCCACCCTAGTTCTGCTGGGAAGATGAATGGTCATTTACAAACATGAAGGAAAACCATTAGCATTCTTTCAAACCAAAATATAATCACATCTTGCTAATTTCAAAGCCCTTTCCTCCCAGCAAATCTCATTAATTATCCCAGACAGGTGTTTTTCAACAAAAGCTCCTTCTTGCATTCTCTCTTCTTCTCCAGCCTCCTACTTGAGCTAATGAAGCTTCAGTGATGTCTGTGGAACAATGGAGTAATTTCTGTAACTGCAGGTTGGAGAGAACAAATAAGGGATGGTAATTGAGGAGGGGCCGGAGGAGAGGCTGGGAGCAAAGTTCCTCTGTCTGTGTAAAGAGATCTCCCATTATTGGTGATTAGAGAGGAAGCACTTACAGAGACAGAAAGTAGCTGTGCAAGAAAAAAAAAAATCGTTTTTGATAGTTTATTGATATGCAGATGCTGCTGTAGGAAAAGACCACAGACCTCGTTAGGGCAGCCTTTACGTCCTCGAGTTAATGGAGTGTAGGTTTGCATCAAAAGAAGGGAACTGGCATCACCTCCACACAGCTCTTGTGGGAAGTCACTTGTTTTAAAAGCTCCTTGGGCATGACTTGCAGCTGCAGGAATGCTGTTTACTGACACTCCATGCATAAATCAGATGCTTCTCTCTGGAATTAGTCAGATTTCTCTTCTGTGTGGAGATGTGCTGTGGAAACGAAGCCTATGTGCTTCCCCAAATATTTGATTCACATTCATAATTACAGCAAGTCTTCCTTCATGGTTGTTGAGAACAGGTCCTGCCTGCTTAGTTTATGCCTAGACAATAGGAAAGAGGTGTTTTTTCAGCAGGTATGGCAAATAAATTATACACAGGTGTTTTGCTGGGCTGGCTGACAAGCTGCCCTACCTTGTCTGGTGGTTATGCATTTTCACAGTTCACACTGGATTATGCCTAGAAGCTCCCGAGTCCCTGCCTCTTCCAAGCACATAGAGACACTTGTATTCTGAACACTAAAAATCAGCAGAATCCAACTACTCTTTTAAGTATATTTGAATTAGTCATTCATCAGCTACTGTGAAACTTCAGAGCGGCTCCCAAGGTTTGCAGTGTGAAAACCAGGCTCAGGTGTGACCTCGTGTCCCGGCATAAGCAGCTATTTTTCTTTTTTATTCGGCAAAGCAAGAGCTCTTGTTTCAGGAAGGAACATAAGTATCCTCCCTGCAAAATCCAACAATGAATAAAATTACTTTCAGCCAAGTGTAGATAATTCTGCCCATATGAAGGTCAGAAAATGAAAATACTGTGCAAAAGGCTCACAAGGAAATACATCCTTTTCTTCACTCTTTGGGAAGGAAGGTGCAACAACCAGCACCATTTTTTATCAGAATGAATGATCTAGTAGTTCCACCTCTCCTGATCAACAGCTGAAGAGAACCACAGCTGGAAAATGGTGCCTTGGTGTGACTTTGTCATTTTTAGGCAGGCCACTGGGGTTTGTAAGTTACAGGAAGAGTTATTGTTAATGTAACCTCTCCAGATCTCAGTTGCACGTAACGTGCTCTGAAAAAGACCTGAAGTTGGAGAGAATTGAGTGATGAGTACTCACCACACCCTCAGGGGTCTGTCAGGCACCTGCTCACCAGAGGCAAGAGAAACTCAGCTGCTTCAGGAGCTGGTTTTTCTGTGACATGTATATCTGCCTCCTCAGGCAAACCCATAGGTGTTTTGCTTCCAGTTGGATGTTATCACTTCCAACAACACCTTGTTCACCATCAAATATTCAGCAAGCTTCTTATAAAAATACTTTATTGAAGTTTTCAGAAGGGAGCAGACACAGGGCAAGGTACGAGCAGGCTCAACAGTTCATCCTGTCAATTCATAGCACACGTACTTCCAGAGGTGTATTTTAACCCAAATATAACAGACTGACAGAACATGTCACAAGTCTGAAATATCACATACACAAGACAAGACATCATTTAAAACCTGACTTCAGATGACAATACTGATCTACTTGACAAATATCGCCGGGATACAGTTGGATGGCGTTTTCTTTTACTCATAGCAGCAGCCAAAAAGCAGTTTGCTTGCCACAGCAAGATGTAATTGGCAATCACAACATCATAAGCTTTTGGGTGCTCCTTTACAACGTTTGGGTTTCTATTTGTAAATGTAGTTTTCAGACTTAGGATTTTGAGCTTCCCTGTGCAATACTGTTAAATACAAGCCTTTGTCATGGCAACTAATGACTTATTTGTGTTACTGCATCTCTGAGCAGTGCCAGCAGCGAGGGGCAGTGGCATTAATCTGCTTTTTGGTCATACTGCCTCTGTGCCCAAAGAGGTTACAGAACAAATGGGCAGCTGTGATGAAGCATGAGAAGATGGGGAGCAGAGATAAAATGCCCAGGATTTTACGGTGAGACCAAGGCTAGAGCCCTGCTCCCTTAAACCTGGTGTTCTATCTGTGCAATTAGTTGACTGCTCTAAAAAAAATTTGAAAATTAAACAATAAAAGAATTGATGTTTATGTTGACTGAATCAGCTCAACCCAGGTCTCCAATGGAGTGAGGCATTTTAAAAGGAAGAATGCAAAAGTTCTGAAACTTGATAAATTTAAGATGTCTGAAAGGAACGTTAAAAAAAGGAACATGAAAAAGACAACACAAGATTTGCTTCTCTCTGAGCTTGTCCTTCCCTAACACAGTATCTGAAGAGTATCTTTAAGATCCTGTAGAAGAGATTTGAAAATGTCTTTGTGTTGTCGTGGTGGAGTCTGTGGAGAAGCTGGTACTGTGCTGGCACCTCTCACAGGCACAGGAACCCTTTTCTGGGGACCTTCCAGGGCTCGTTCCTGCTGCATGGCCCCGGGCAGGATGGAAGCACTGCCATGGGGGCACTGGGAAGTGTGTGGCAGCACCCAAAGGAAATCAGAGCAGTTCTGAAGCAGGCAGGGATCAGGCAATGCCAACAGGGCGCTTCAAGGTGCTCAGTGCCTCAGAGTCTGGCTGTAAACTCCTTAGGGCAGAGATCTGTCCCCTCTTGGGGTGTGGAAGGGACATCTATTGCACCCCATGAAACAGGGATCCAGATTACGGCTGCAGCTGCTGTAGCAAAAATGATAAATGAGATGTTTTCCTTCTGAGGTTTGTTCTTTTCTTTCTGTATCATCATCATCTACATGTAATAAGTGTAAGGAAAACCACTTCAATTTATGGGAAAGATCAGGTCTGCAAAGAGTTAAGCTGTAGTTTAGTGGAGTAGTTTAAAGCCAGATATTTATTTTTGTTAGCTTTTATTTTTCAGTTCCTTGGAGCAAAGTGCTGGTGCTGCTCAGGCTGACTAGGTGGCAGCAGAGCTCTTTTGTGGCACCTGCAAGTGCCGGACACAGATTTCACTGCCTGTGGTTAATGTCAATAAACTCCTTCATCCTTCCATGTGGTGGGATATTGTTATTGATGAACTAAAATAAGTTAATAGTGGGCTCACTTCTGCCTTCCTCACCTGCCCCACACCACTGCTCCTGGGTTTTTCCAAGGACATGAGCTGCAGTCCCACACCAATACTGCAGAAGTAAACCAAGGCTTTTCTCACCCTCACTCTGGGCTGGCTTCACTTTCAGTAGTTCTGAAGGGCACTGTGAGGCTGAATCTTCAGTTTCTTGGGACAAAGGAGTTTAATGAAAGCCCTTCTGAAGCTGGAGTGGCAGAGAGGGTACAGGACAGGGTTGACAGCCGAGTTGATCCACAGCAGCCAAAAGGAAGTCTCGTACCAGAACTCAGAGATGCACTGGCCATGGCAGCCAGCACGGATGATCATCAGGAGAGTGTACGGTGCCCAGCAAATCCCAAAAATGCCCACAATGATTGCCAATGACTTGGCCACTTTCTTGTCTCTAGACAGCCTGAAGCGTTGAGTCGTGCTCTGGGACATGACCTTCATCCGTTTCTCTGAGGACAGAGTGGAGGCTGAATCTTTACAGCTCTTCTTGTTGCAACACTTGGGTTTCCTGGAGCTCTCCAAGCTTGTTGCCAGCAGGTCTTTGGCATCCAGGCTGGAAGTGGAGGCTGCTGCTTGAGCTTTGCTCTTAGAGACGTCGAGGGTTTCAGCTGACTCCTTCTGCTCCCACTTGCAGCATTTCAAAGAAAGCTTTGCTTCTGGGCTCCTTTCCATCTCTTCAGTGAAGGGGTGGTTGTGCACTTCGTGGAAAACATCCAGGCGCATTTTGGTGCGCTTCTGTATGTTCAGGTAAATGCTCAGGTTGAAAAACATGACACTGATGAAAGGGGTGAAAAACTCCAGCGTGGAGGCTGTCATGAGGAAATACCAGTTGTAGAAGAACTCAGCGTAGCATTCCCCGGCAGGGATGATGCTCTGGCCTGAGATGTACTCCCAGCTGATGATGGCAGGTCCGTAGAGCAGGAATGCCAACACCCACACCATCACCATCTTCAGCACTGCTTGCCTGGTGTTGCCTTGCTGGGCTCTGTAGGCGACCTGCAAGAGCAAAGCCTTTTCTTACTCACAGTCCCACACCCCAGCTGGCTGAGGCTCCTCACAAATGGACTGTTAGAATTCCTGGGAAAGTTGCTAGGCAATAACCCAGCAGTCCGACAAACTGATATGCCATAGGCAACGGGAGCAATTGCTAGATAAATCACACTCTTAACAGGGTGGATTTCGAACACTCATTTTACAGCTCCCAATTGTGGTGGAAATGTACTGACGCGGTTGGAGCCTGGCAGTGGTCTGCACTCACGCCTTGCCTGAGCCGTCCCCAGCTACTCCCTGTAAGTCCCAAAGAGAGGAACTTGACAAACTCCTGGGCTAAATCCGTGTTGTATTTGTAGTCAGGGAACGAGCAAGCAGCAGTGGATCAGATCTGCCTGTGAACTGCTCGTTACCTCCTGCGAGAGGCTGAGCATTTTGATCTCCCCACACACCCAGAGACCTCCCCACACCCCCTGCCAACGCCAGGAGTGCAATCCACTGCCGTGGTAGCCAGGGAGAAGCTGCAAGTCTGACTGCAATCCACTTGTTTGTCCTGGAGATAATCAGCTCTTGCAAGTTAGTTAGAAGTCTGCTTACCTGGCTGGTTTGTTTGTGCACTACTGTCCTGTCACCCGGGAAGGGAACACCTGCACAAGGGGTCTGAGCCTTAAGTGATTTAATTACGCCAGCAAATCTAAACTGAAATCACACTTGAATTATGTACCTGTGGATGATTATTGCTTTCCAGGCTGAAAGATTAATAATTTCTGGAGGATTCAAAGAGCTTTTAATTATTGCAGAGAATCTGTAGAATAAAGCAGGAGCAGAGTTACGTCCCTCTCAGCTGCCATGTCAGGACTCACCGCTCTTGTCACCGAGAGGAATCTGTCGTAGCTAATTAGCACGATGTTGAAGACCGAAGAGGTGCAGAGCAGGTAATCAACCACCAGCCAGAGTTTGCAGAGGCTTCTCCCGAAGATCCATCTCCCCGTCAGCACATAGGGCACGTACAGGGGGATGCAGAAGGCACCTGCAAGCGGAGGGGCCGTTCCCGGTGAGCCTCGGCTGCCGGGTGGGTCCTTCCCTCTGCCCGCCCGGACCGAGGCAGCGCCCGGGGACAGCGGGAGGGGACCGGGGACAGCGGGAGGGAACCGGGGACAGCGGTAGGGGACCGGGGACAGCGGGAGGGAACCGGGGACAGCGGGAGGGATCGGGCGCAACAGCGGGGCACGGCCGGGCAGGAGCAGCCCCGGGCGCTGCCCGCCGCTGCCGGGCCGGTGCACTTTACCTACGAGGAAATCCGAGATGGCCAGGTTGAGGAGGAAGAAGTTGTTCTGGGTGCGCAGGCTGGAGTCCGCCACGAAGGCCAGCATCACCAGCGCGTTGCCCGCCACGGTGAGGGCGATGAGCAGGGCCATGAGCGCGCCCAGCGCGGCCGTGCCCGCGGCGGGGAAGCGCCCGGCGGCGGAGCCGGAGCCGTTCGGAGCCCCG
>VZTJ01001560.1:2328608-2347304 GCA_013397795.1 Orthonyx spaldingii | reverse complement strand
CCGCCCCCGCCTCCCGCTCCGGCCCCCGACACCCCTAGAGCGTCCCTGAATCCGCCCCAAAATCTCTGCACCCCGCTGGAGAGTCCCTGAGCAGGTGCTCAGGGCGTTCCCCCGTACCCTCTCAGCCCGGGAGCAGCCCCTTCATTCCTCCAGAGCAGCCCTGAGCATCCACACATTCCCCTCTCAACCTGGTAGCATCCTTGCATTGCCCCAGAGCATCCCGGAATCCCGCCAGAGCATCCCTGAATCCCCCCAGAGCACCCCCGAATCCCCCCAGAGCATCCTCTCCCATTCCCCCTTCCCTTCTCAACTCTGGAGCATCACTGCATCACCTCAAAGTATCCTTGCCACCCTCTACATTCCTCTCGACATTCCTCTTTCCCCTCTCAGCTCAGGAGCATCCTTGAATTCTCCCAGACCATCCTTGCATTCTGCACAGCAACATTCCTGCATCTCTCCAAAGCGTTCACCATGAGTTTATTGCTCCTGTGCCTTAATGAACAGAGGTGAAGATCAGAACTTCATTTGCCTTTAAATCAGTCAGCCAGGAGGGCTCCCTGGGCAGGTGGAACATGGAGGGTGATGCTCTTGCCCCTGCTCCTCATGGGCAGCCAGGAGGAAGAGGTAAAGTTGCCCAGGAGCAGGCAATTCGTGGTCTGCAAACCAAGGAGTCCTTGCCCCACGCCCCAGCTCCAGGGAGGTGATGAACACTCCCTTTTCCCACCGCTTGTTCACTCTTCATAGCTGAAGAGAACAACTTTTGCCCGAGGATTTGTTTCAGCTGGTGATTCTGCAGGGTGAAGTTACCCACCACTGCACACCCCCTGTGCACCGTGCCTGCTCCGGGTGGCAGGAGAGGAAACATCCTCTCAGCTCTCGTGTCACAGGGGCAGGAGCAGCTCCACCATCACCGCTCTGGAGAACAGCACAGGGATGTGCAGAGCAGCAGCACCGCAAAACAGGGAAGGGTACTGGCTGGAGACCCCGGCCAAGAACCTTCGTTCTGGGGAGTTCTGGTAAGTTGTGAGGAACAGAGAGAAAATAAGCAAAGCAAGAAAATCGTGCAAACCCAGAAACAAGCCTGTAGTTACTGCCCAGGGGGTTTGCCACCTTCTGATTGCTCCAAAAGCTATTTTCACCTCAGGAACTACTACAGCCTCACAGAATTCCTCTTCAAACACACTGCCACAGCCGCTGTCCTGACAGCAGCGGCTGATGCTGCTGGGAGGGGCCGAGGGGGCTCTCTGGAATCGCAGTAAATCATTTGCAGGCGGCAGAGCCGAGCAGCAGGAACACTTCTGAGCGCTCCTGCAGGGGTGGCCTTTGTGGCAGCCACCAAAGGGTGGCCTCCAGCAAGGACCAGCCTCATCCTGTCCCTCAGCGTGCCCAGCACTGGGACAGCGTGCTGGCTCTGTGTTCAGAGCCGGGCTTGCTCTCGCCGGGCTGTGCATCGTGAGCCGGCAGCTGCCTGGCACCTGTGTCCCCTTCCTCAGGGACACAAGTGTCCCCAAGCCGCCCCGCTCCAGGGGTGGCTCCGGCTCCGCCGCTGCCGCATCCCGACAGAGGATGTCACTCGCATCCCGACAGAGGATGTCACTGTGCGCTCGTGGAGCCGCGGGTGGCAGCGCTGAGGATGCGGCGTGAGCGAGGAACTCCGGGGCAGTGGGGAAACAGCTTCGAGCTGCTTCGTGCGTGGATTCTGCACCGCTTTGAGGATGGTCAGATTTAACCACACACCTGGCTGGGCCGGGATGTCACCACAGCCCAGCTGGGCAGCCGCAGCACGGCCGCAGCGGACAGGACGTGGATTTTATGCCGATCACCACAGATGTGATGGAGAAACAACCTTTTTTTTTTTTTTTTAAACCCCTGTGACGTTTAATGACCCCACAAACCACTTTCACTGTGCGGCTGTTCGTGATCTGGTGTTATTTGTAATCTCCTGCTACTCAGTCAAGCATTACTATTCACTGAAGTGTTTACAAATTCCAAATGATGGGATGTGTGCTGTGCAGCTCCTATCCCTGGGAGCAGTTTGTTGTTTGTTTACTGTCATCCATTATTCAGAGTTTTCACCACCCGGATAGAAAGCAAACCCCCTACTTTGTACCTAACATAATTTATAAAGTGATAAAATACAATGTGGACAAATCACAGTTATTGTTTTTGCAGAGCAAATTGCCAGGATGGTTAGATGAATAAGAGGTGATAGAGCTCAGATTACAGGTTTCCTGGTCCTGATGTTTCAAGTGCATTTCTGATATATTTCAGGAAACACGCCATGTTGGTGATAAAGGAAATCACACAACCTGTAGTTAGAGCAGATCACACACAGACATGTGGGCAGATGGTCTGAGAGCTCACGTTGGCTTACCCAGCACATATGCCATGTGCAGATATCCCATATGCTCATGAGTGCTTGTAAATATTCATACAGGGTGTTCTGATCACCCTGCCTCAGGCCTTGGGGTCCTGTCCCTGGGCAGGGAGATCTCTGGAGGCTCAGAGTCTGAACACTTCTCAATCCTTGTGTATCTGTACAGTGGGACCTTTCCAGAAGGTCAGAGCTGCAGCTCAGCTCCAAGCTCTCCTGAGCCTAGTTTATGTTTATTCCGAGGTTGTGCACGAGAAGCAGGAGCTGGGGGTGGCAGATCACAGAAAGGTTCAGGCTGGAAGGGACCTCTTGAGATTTTCTAGGCCAACTCCTCTGCTGAAGCAGGGTCAGATACAGCAGGTTGGCCAGGATTTTGTGTGGTTGGGATTTGAATATCTCCAGCAACAAAGACTCCACAACCCCTCCAGACTACCTGTTCCAGCTGCCCTCCAGACGCTCTCACAGTCAAAAAGTCTTCTCTTGTCTGCACCATCTTGCCCACAGATAGCTCTCTGTAAACATGGAACTAAGAGGATATGCACAAATTGTAGCTTTTCACTGCTTACTTCTGTGCCATGGAGCCAATTTGTCTCTGAAACAAACTTTCAAGAAAGAGATGATTAAAAAACCTCTTTGTGTTCATGTCTTTACCGATGAGGGTTGAAAGTGATCTGGCATTCACACAAGTATCTGTCACTATGAAACCAGTCCCTTTGTTTTATTGCCTTTTTTTCTGCCTTTCATCATGGGAAATGTTTATTCTGTTTATAAAATTCCCTTTTTTGAGAGCCCCTCACAAGTTCCCAGCACACATGGGTGAGGGGAAGGGCAGTGTGGCAGAGAAAAGAGATTCCAGAGTGGCTGAGGGCAAAGTCTTCAAGAAGCCCTCGAGCTCCTCCTTTGCCAGACCCCCAAGACACAGCACAAACCCTCAGTATAAATATTTCACATGTAACACCAGTGAGTAGGAGACAGAAAACACCAGGGGAGCATTTCTCATGCTAGAGATGCCTCTGCAGTGCAACGCTGCTCTTTGGTACATATTTCTCTTAAAAACAAACACAACAACAACTTGTCTGTCAAAACTGGGGGAGTTATTAGGACAGAAAACAGCATGGCAATCCAAACCTGGCTGAGACGTGATGAAATCTGTTGCTGGATGTGCTTCATGCAGCTCAGCCAGGTGTCAAAACAGCTCCTGCTGGTGGCAGAAGGTCTCCTCCTTACCATACTGCAAGGGACATAACTGAGCAAGTTTGATGTTGAACAAAGACAATGATGACCGGAATAACCCTTGAAAATGCTGAGAAATAACCTGTGAGCCAGCAATCAGAAAGGTAGGAGGAGCTGCCATCTCCACTCCCAAAGCAACACGTGCTGAGAACAGCAAATGGCCTCAAAGCCACCATGTCCCTGAGAAGGATCACAAGTTCTGGAGGGGAATTGTCCCCATCTGGGCACAGTGTGTGTCCACCTGTGTTCAAAACATGTCCTGTACCTTTTCACCTCTTTCTTTTCCTTGCTGCTTTCCTCTCCTTCCTTTGCTCTTTCTCTCCATTCCCAGCTGTAACCTCCAAATCCAAACTCCCAAAGTGCCCAGAAATGCATCCTTTAGTACAGGGAGACTTTCCGTAGTTGAACCTGTCCCAAACAGCCAAGACTGCTTTTGGCTTCTTGGGAACGAGCTCCTTAAAATTACAAATCACCTTGTCACCGAAGAAAGTCACATTTCTGTCCTTGTTCAATCCAACAGCACTTTTGTGAGCAGGAAAATGCTGAGTTTAACGACTCTGGGGGAGGAAAACACCGCAGAGCAGGATGAGTAATGCCATTAGTAATGAAGTAACTGTCTGATCAGAGTTAGCACCCGATTCTTGTCAAGGCCAATTCAGCATTGTGTTTTGAAATGAGAATTTCTGAGCACAGTGGGGAATGAAACCAGAAGTTATCCTACATCTGTCAGCTTGGACTGAGCTGGCAGCTGCTGCTCAGACCGATAGATGTTTTCAGAGACAGACAGCAGGGTCTGAATATCAAGATGTGATATCCGTGTGCAGCTGCTACCAACCACGCTGGAAGCATTTTGCCACATGGAGGAGTGAATGTTACATCTCTGTTGAAAAGCATCAGTTAAATTTGGTACTCCATCAGGGGATGGTTGAAGAGGCAAGGCTGGGCTTTGTTCCTAATACCCTTAACGGCAGGGAGCGGTGTGGGTTAGGAGTGACAAAAGGAGATTTGGGAAGGACTAAAACATTTCTAATCAAAGCCAGTGCTGTTCCCAGGCAGGTGGAAAACAGAGCAGCTGTAGAGAAATGAGCTGGGTGTCTCTGGGCTGTGGTGCAAGCTGTGGCACAGTGGGCTCCTTTGCATTCCATCAGACTTCATAAAACTTCAGGTCACTGAGCAATTAGAGGGGGAGAGTTTAAGGCCACTTGTGGAGTCCATGGATTTCTCCAGAGCTAGCACCAGGTTCTCATGTGAGGAGACCCACAAATGTCAGCTCCCTCGCTTCCTGCAGGAACTCATTGGTAACCTTATGTAATATTTAACAGACTTCCTGAGCTAATGAAGTACATTACTTTATATAGTAACTAACGTATCTCTAATTGTATCAAAATTTAATTCAGTTTAATTCATTATCGCCGCTCAACGTGGGCCCAATTCTCTTTCCCCTCAAAAAGATGCAAATCCATGAATTCTTTGTGTGCATCAGGGAGGACGATGGAGCCCTGGGCTTGCCAAATCCTTTCCAAACACAAACATAGACAACTTTGCTCTTGTCTCTGCCCAACTCAACTGAACCCAAAGAGTTTCTTTGGAGTCATGCCAGGGCAGTTGAGAGCAGAAGCTGTCCCCACAGACTCTCATCAGGTATCTTACAAGCTGGAGGATCCTTCAGGCACAGTATTTGAGGGATTTTTCTGTAAGCCAAAGCTTGCATTTCCTGTATGACACTTGGTCCCCAAGCATATGTGGTTGTACAAGCAACATGGAATAGAGGGAAACACATTTCTCTGGAGAGCAGAGGGCAAACAAGATCTCCGTGTCTGAGACTGGGAGAATCAGCAGTCTAGCTAACTTTATCTTGTTTATTTGACCATTTGGCTTCTGTGAAGCCCCTGGTAATGAAAAATGGTGTCCCCAGGTGCTGGGCAGTGGCTAGCCAAGAGGGACTAAAGTTTGTTGTTATTCTCTCCCTCTCCAGTGGCTCCTGTGAAATGATGCAGCAGCCTCTGCCCAGGTCCCATGAGCAGCACTCCTTCAGTGAGACACCACCTCTGGTATCTCTGTGGAGAGGCTGTCATTTCAGGCAAGAATTTCAAGTGTTTGTGTCTCTAAAAGCCCTCTCAAGGTTTAAGGCCCAACACTTCAGTGTCAGTTATCACATGCATTTTCTCCAGAGAAAGGTGCCCTTCCTGGGGAGAGGGGAACACATCCCTCTGTCCTTCCAGCCCTTGTCAGCTCTGCCAAGTTCCCTGTCCCACCCCTGTCAGCCACTGTGGCTACTTCTCCATTCTTGAAGGAGCTGGATTTTGTTCAGCTCCCTGGTTATGAATTCGCTGCCCGAGGGATGCTGCTCCCCCTGCCTGCCCATTGCCTTCCAAAGCCCGACCCGCCGCCTCCAGATCACTTTAATTTAGAAAGACCTTCGTCCGTACAAGGATTTTCCCTGACTCCTGGCTTTTCTCATAAAAATCCTTGTCTGCACCCCATCTCTGGCTGCTTGAGACAATGCCAAGCCTGCCCTTAGATCTGTGTAACAAAGGCAGATGGAAAATGTATTTCCTATTGAGCCGTGGTGTGCCTAATATATTCCCTTCTATTAACGATGGCTCTGGGTCCTGATCTCCGATTCGTCATCTTTTCATTCTTTTGATGTTCATTACAAGGCAGCAGGGACTAATAGAGAGTATGTCAGGCATCCAGCTACAAAGGCCTTGGGAAAAGGAGTGAAAAGGGACACAGTGACAGGAGGAAGATGAAGTGTTTAGGAAGCATCAGCTCACTCCAGGCAAAGCTGCAACCATGCTCAGGATGTTTTTGCTCGTGCTGTTTTCTACTGTCTTCCTCTTCTAAGCCCAAATCCATGTCCTGATGCTGGTTTCGCCTCTAGACAAGTCATTTGGAATCAGATTTGTGCAAAGATTATACAGGGCAAAGGGACCAGAGCCCTCCTGGGTCTGGAGAGATGCAGACCTGAGCAAAGAGTGAGGATGCCAAGAGTTCCAGTGGTTATAGAGATCCCCTGGAGCCCAGGGTTATTTCTGGTCACTACAAAGAGGGAGTTTTCCTACTTTCCAACCAGATATTGAAGGAGAAAAAAAGCGACGATGCCCCACAAGCAGAGAGGTTCTCCCTGGAGCTGCTGCTGGAGCTGTGGCTGGAGGAGCAGAACCAGGGCAGCTGGGAATAGAGGAGGGGACCAAACTGGAGCCAGGTACCATCAGCATCTTCCTGGTGGCTAAAAGTTTTGGCAGTAAGTGAGGGGCTGGGATATTCACCTTCCCCACAAGGACCCAGGTCCCACCACACTGCCACTCCCTTCCACAGTGTAGTTTCTCTTTTAATCTGCCCTTGTTTTGCTCTGCTTTAACTCTGTGGGTGAGGTGCTTTGTGGGAAAGGCTCTGCCTGTCATTTCAGGTGCTATTTCCCTTTCTCCTTGCTTTCTGCTGTCCACCAGCGTTGTCTGACAGCATTGACATGGTTCATTAAAAAAGGGAGGGATCAGGTGCAAGACGAATTTTCCAAATAATTTTGCAAACGTCTGTGTGTAGAGGCACAGAACAGCTTTCTGAAGCAGAGTTAATAATTCCAGTTGTTAATAATGCACCACTCACAGCTGATGCTGTTCCCAGCACCCACGGCCGGGCTCTGCAGATCCCACTTGTTTGCAGGCAGGTGGGGAAGGAGAGAGAAGTGATTCTGAATAATAGTTCATGTGACACTTGGCGTTTAAGGATATTATGGCATTGTTTTAAAGCACGGCACCACTTCTAAGCAATCCTGCCCGAGATTGCATGTATAAAAATGTGCTTATTTATTTCTGTACATTGACCTTACACATGTGATCTCCCCAGCTTGTCACAGCCCTTTTTTGAGCATTGGGACACACCACAGACTTCCACAAATCCATTGTGTAAAGTGCACAGTGTTTTGAAAAACAGCTCCTACATAGATACTCGGTATTGAGCAAGAAAGGCAAGTGATTGGGAAAGCACATGAGCTGCTATTTGCAGCAGCTGGATTTCAAAGAGTTTTAGCAAGTTACAAGCCCTCTTGAAAACAAGCAGGAAATATTCCATAATGTTCCTTTAATTTGATTATCATGATTAAGTGGGGGTTTTTTAATGACACTACTTTTAGCAGCTCAGACCACCTGAAGTGGACCTTCTGCTCGCTGCCCTGGCCAGCAGTGCTGCAGAAACACGGCATGAAGGGATGATCAGGGCTCACGGAGCTTCAGGGTTGTGCTTCAAAGAGCTCTGTTATTACTCTGTTCTTCATCTTCAGAGCTCTGGTCCCTGTGTCAGGCTCACGGCAAGTGTGGAACAGTGGAAAAAACTGTGCAAGGACAAGGAAGAGGGAAGATTGTGCCTGTAATTGCTCGCCTGTAAGTATCTGCCATTGTGCATTCTGTTCCTGCTTCTCATTAGCATAGAACCGGGAGAGTATTTAATTGGAACACGGCTCTGTCCGCGGCATTATCTGCAAGCAGGGGAGATCAAATCAGCCTTGTGGGGCCGAGGGAGCGATAAACTGTTCTGGGGCAGCTGCTGGAGGTCAGGAGGGGCAGCAGGGCACGGCTGCTGGAGATCAGGAGGCAGAACACAAATCGTGGGGTGCTGGGCACCAGGCTGAGGTTACACAAGTGCTGCTGTGAGCAGGCTGTTCTCTCTTCTTCCCACTGATCACTTGGTGGTGGCAGAGTCCCACATCCCAGTCAAGATCCCAACGCGTTTTGCAATGCGAGGCTGATTTTCCAAAGCGTCCACGGCTGGCTGTGAGGACAGGGAGCTGCAGGAACCTGGATTTGGGATTGCACACTCCCGGCTGTGCCTCGTCATCGTGTCCTGTGCACGGTCATTGCACAGCGGCATTGAAATTCAATCCTGGGGTTGCACAAGGGCAGAAGCTGCGTGGAGAGGAAGGAACAGATCTGTGCTCTGGGGAGTTGTGTGAGGAGAAGTGAGGCTGAAGAATGCACTGAAATCAAGTCATGACTTGCAGCAAGGAGGCTCTGTAGCAGTGCAATGTACCTGGGCACAGACTCATGCTGTTGATGCACATGATGGGGAACAACATGAATTTGAGCTGCTCTGTGTGGAGCAGCCAGAAGTGTTGGGAGAACTCCCCACGCTTTACCTGCAGTCTGGCCTCCAGCACAGTGAGAGATGCTAAAGCTGTCCCTTCCTCAGTCCCTGCCATGAAGTGAGGGGTGGGGTTCCAAACCTCCTCCCTGCAGGAAAAGCAGTTTTTTCTATGGCCTGGCCAGATCTGTGCTCAGGAGCTGATCTGACCAGTGAGGATGGTAAAATCACCACTCTTAATCTGGCGTGTTAGCCTGAACATCCAAGTCACCACACAGCTCTGCAGCCACCTCATCTCCTGCTCCCACTCCCACAGCCTCTGCGCTGGTGCCCTGAAACGCTGCCACCAGCATCAGACAGAACAGCAGACTTAATTAAAGGATGGCAGCCTGCCAGCATCCAAGAGGCAGAGCTGAGCTGGCTGCACTGCTTTCAGAGGGGTATTAAAAAAAAAAACCAACCCAAAACATATTGGGAAATAGCAGGTCAAGCCTTGTCACACTTACGTTGCTGTGGGTCAAGCACCTCTTTTGCCTCAGGTCCATCCCATCCCCCGTGAAGAAGTGTTGAGCAGGGGCTCTGTGGCCCTGACCCTGTGGCTGACCCCACTCCCAGGATGCTCACAGGGACCCTGCCCAGTGGGGTGCCCAGTGTGGTGTTGAGTCCCAACTCCATCCTGCCCTGCTGGAGAGGGAGATGAAAAAGTGGGATCCCCCCATTTCTGGGGTGGAGCTCAGGAATTTATTCCCTTTTGTGACAAAATAAGATGGCACAATACATTTCCATGGTTATCAGAGATCTAAACATCTCCCCAGAGACCCCAGCAGGAGTGAGGGACAGCGACCACCTGAGCTGTGTCCCAGCCCTGCTGTGGGGTTGTCATGGCATCTGCCCCTCCATCTGATGGTCTCACTGCAATCCTGATGCCACAGGATCCCTGTGGATGGAGGGTGACAATCCCTCCTTAGGGGACAAAAGCACTTTTGCATCTGGAACCAAATGCCAGCAGCAGCACAAAAGCAGGACAAGGATGTGGGAGGAGAAAGGTGAAGTCCTCGGGTGCCACTTTGCAGCAGGCAGATCCCTGTGGCACATGTGCTTCTCAGTTCCAGGCAGATAACAGACAATACCCTGATTTTTGGAATGCATTTAGCACTGTGAAGAGCTATTCTATAAATTCTATAAAGAAGAGCTATTCCAACAAAAAAAGACAAGACCAGAGAAAAAGAAATCAGCCCTTGGCTTCTGAGTCCTCGCTTTGCTTCACCCTCAGGATTTGGTCTGCTGTGTGTCCAGCATAATTATTAAGCAAGTTCTGATGGAAGAATTTTATTTACCCAGCCTCAAAAAGGAAGAAAGGAATCCTTAATAGTGGATTAGATCAAAAAACCTATAATTTATTTTTCAATAAGTGCTTTAGATGTAAGATCAATGGCTTGAGGCTGATTGATAGGAGCTGTTTGCAAAGACCTTAGATCTAATTGTACCCAGGCAATCACACAGACTTTTTCTTTGACCAGTACTAGACACCATCCTTCTTGTGCAGATGGGGGAGGGACCAGAAAATAGCAATACTTTGCATTGGAGAGTTGCTCAGCAACTGCCCCATATTATTTTTGAGTTATCCTTGAGCACAGCCTCTTTTCTCTTTGATCTTCACATAATTTTTGTTGCTGTTACCTCTCAAAAAAGACAATGTTTTAAAAGAATTGCATCTCCATTTGCCACAATATTTTTATTTTTTTAAAGTATTTTTCCCCTCAAGCACAACCAAAGCCTGATGCCATCAGGGAAAGTACTGAATTGCTTGCAGAGGAGAGGAAATTAAGGTCTGTCTACTCTGCTAGAGCCTTTCATAGGGCACTGGGAACAGAGATTTAGCAACTTTTTCTGTGCATGGTCCATAGGTGATATTCAGAACTGAAATAACTGTGTTAAACTCTTGCCACCAAGCAGCCACTCAGCTGGGTTTGGTCTGAGGTGGTGTCAGAGCTCCCATTTTGGCAGCATTTGATTAAGAAATGGCAATGGGGTGATTTGTCAAGAGAGGAGAATGCCAGGGCTGGGATTTCTCACCCTGCTGTAACGCCAGACGGAGCTTGGCATGGAGAGCTTTACTCTACAGTCCTGATTTGGAAAGAGCAGCACATCTCATCCACCAGTTATTATGAGCCCTGCTGATAAATGCCTTTGTGTGACAAAAAATGTGATGAAACCCTGAGCTTCTCATCCTGAACCAGAGCAGCCTCTGTGCTCTGGATGACACAGATCCCTCATAGAGCCCAGCAGAAAAGCACTTCTGATTATTGGGGTGCATCTGATCCTTTTCTCTCTCTCATTCATTTTCTGCTATTGCCACACACGGAGGGGAAATGAGTTTTGCACTGCTCTGCTCTCTCCTGGGTACCACGCACAGAAGAAGAGCAACAAGTAAAACCCCAAGTCCCTGAAATATGGAAAAAAACCGTTAAGAAACATAGAGAAGAAAATAACCTGAGATTTTAAATGACATTTGCAAATATAAGTCAGGAGCATCTTCTGTGAAACTACTGCCAGCTCCATGGACTAAAGATGGAATGGTTCCAGCAGAGCCCCTGCTCAGGGAGAGCACACAGCACTCCTGAGCCAGGTTACAGCCCAGCCAGAGGATCTCCTCAGAGGAACAACCAATTTCATCACTTCTCTGCCTCAGAGTAACCCTGTCAGGCAATCCCTTACCCAGGCAGAGCACGGGGATTTCTCCTTGCACTCCTTCCCCTGAAAGCAGCTTGTTTGTTTTGCTGCTGTTTGACCACCCCGAACTCAGAACAACAGAACCCTGAAACTTTGCACACAAATTAACCCCCAAGGCAGCAGAAGGGAGGAAATTTCTACATCTAGTAAAAATCTCAGCTGCAAAGATCTAAAAATAGACTTTTCTTGCCTCAGGAATTCTAGCCTTGCCTTGTGAATCGTGGTGCTGCAGATTATTGCATTCATAATTTAAATGTTGGATGGGTATAAAATTACTGGCGTGGGAGTTATTCAATTTCTGGTAAGTACATTTACATTAAATAGCGGCTGCACATACAAAAGATAGGAAAAAGTCCTTCCACTTCTGTTTGCCTGAAGCAGTGAGGGCATGTGCAGCCTCACAGGGCTGCTCTTGTGAACAGATAATGGTTTTTTCCTACTGAAAACCTGATAAAGTTCACTCTGGCTGAAAGGGCACTTGTGTCTCCTCTCTTGGCATAGGGCTGCTCCAGACTCATCCCTCTCCAGGCTAGAAGAACTCCCAGGGCTGACCTGAGCACTGCCAAGGATGGGTGATGCTTTTAAACAGAAAGAGGATTGATTCAGTGTAGATATTAGGAAAAAAATATTACAGTGAGCGTGGTAAAACACGAGAACAAGTTTTCCAAAGAGGTGATGGATATCCCGTCCTTGGAAGTGTTCAAGGTCAGGTTGGACAGGGATCTGAGCAATCTGGTCTATTTGAAGGTGTCCCTGCTTATTGCAGGGGGAATGGACCAAAACTTCTAACCCAAACTATCCTGTGATTCCATGACTAGTTTGAGGAAGTCCGAGGTTCATTGGTTGCTTCCTCACCCCACTCCTTCCTGCCTCAGTCTTCACTCCTTCTGTCTCCATGCTCTCAGAGAAGGGCTGATTTTCCTGGCCTGTGCAAAGCCACTGCCGAAAAAGAGGTGGCTGCACCTGCAGAGCCATTGCTGGACCCTGCATGAGCTGCACGTGAGGGGCTGAGCAGCTCCAGCCCTGCTGCACCTGCAGCAAACAGCCCTGGCCATCCCACACTAGCATGTCAGGGTTTCTGGGGCACTTGATTACCAGACAGCCTGGGGGTTTCAGTGATTTTTTTTTTTTTTTTTTTTTTTTGCGATGTTGTTTTAACTCAGAGTTTGTGAGCCTCACAATGAATCACATCGTTGTTAATTAGAAGTTTCCTGTGAGTTGTGCCTTCTTAGATACTGTTCCCAGCAGTGTAAATGCCATGCTAGGAGCCAAAACTGAACTCTGTCAGCCAGGGAGAAACCCTCACTTGGTGTAAATGAGCAGAGAGGACCTGCAAAGTCCCCTTCAGGATGGCAGGGCTGGAAAAATACAAGTGTGCTTTGCATCCAGAGCAGCCAAGCACAGGTAAAGCGACTTCTCCTCCTTCCAGGTTCCCATCCCTGGCGACAGGAATCCATGGAAATGTGGAAGGGGCCCTGGGCAGCGCTGCAGGCAGAATGGTCCCTGGCTGCTGGGAAGCCTCAGCAGGCAGCCAGCTGGCAGAGCTCCTTCCTGCTGCTGGGGCCGGATGGCCGGGAGTGCGGGTTTGGGAGACGCTGGCGTGGCCAGCCCAGCCGGGCACACACCGTCAGCTCCCCTGCCAGAGCTCAGCGCCCGGAATGCCACCCGTGCTCCGGAGCAGGGCTGTGCTTTGGGTTCTAGGACATCGCTTATTTCGCATGGAAATGGGGACAAGTGGGGTGAGCTGCCATTTCCACCAACCTGCCTTCGCCGTTAGAGATGTCTAATTTGACATTTAGCGTAGTTAAAGTAAAAAAGTCCATTTTTTTCAGACTGCGTGCACCTCACTCTTCCACTACCCAATATACAAACAGAAACCAAAATGATTCATGGTGCTTTAATACAGAGTAAAACAACCACCCTCCTCCACAACAGGGTCCTTTCTTCCACCTCACCACTCGTTTTCTCCCATTTTCTGAAAGAGCTTCCTTGGACAAAAATAACGCTGGACATGTAAGACAACATTGTGAATATCAATGAAGGTTTTTTTTTCTTTTCCTTCTGCTCCCAGTTCCTTCTCTGGGCTAAAAGTAAATAGAGTCAGCTGTAGCTGACACAGAAGCTGATGAGGGAGGCACATTAGTTTGTCTGCCTGTCGGGGATTTCTTGTGCAGCAGCCTTCAGATCCAGAGCCAAACTTCCCAACTCCATCTGGGACAGGATCTGATTTTTTTTTTTCTTTTTGTTCATGCTCACATATCTTATTTACTTTATCACCGTTTCTTTGTGAAATTTCATGATGAGGCATTTTTTATACACATTTTCAAAACCAATCTGTAGATTAGTATAATTTATTTTGGGGAAGTTGAGATGCTAATTTTTAAGCACAGAAAATATGGAGGCACTGTAAAATTAACCTGGATCTTGTTTTGATGGATATGTGTGAATTTGCAGTTACTAATTACTTTGTTCTAGTGGTTGCCTAGGGACCAGTGGACAGGACTTTGTTATATTAAGCACAGGAGACTATTCCAGCAGTAATATGTGCCTATAAATATTTACTGGATCAAAGGTGCTAATTTTACCAAGCTAGAGAAAATTACATGCTAAAACAGTCTACAGTGTATCAGTAAACACAGCTGACAGTTTTTACAGTGTCAGTTTTTTCTGTTTTTCATCTTTTCCTTTCTTT
Source organism: Orthonyx spaldingii (assembly GCA_013397795.1). Classification (NCBI taxonomy): domain Eukaryota; kingdom Metazoa; phylum Chordata; class Aves; order Passeriformes; family Orthonychidae; genus Orthonyx; species Orthonyx spaldingii. Next base: position 2,333,193 of record VZTJ01001560.1, on the reverse strand, counting down.
CTTTTTGTAGGTGTTTCTGGTTGTCACAGGGTTAAAATCCATGGATTTTTTGCAGAATTGCAGGGTTGAACTGTCCTGAGCCCATTCCTGGGGTCAGTAGGTGCCTGAGCTCTCTGCTGCGTTGTGAGGAGGTGGCACCCTGGGTGTCCTGGTGCTGCCTCGAGGAAAGGCTGCGCTACTGAAGCAGCAGAATTGAATTCAGTGAATAACGAAGTTAACCAACATCAGTAACATCTAACCTGGGCAGTAGAAATCTGGCTGTCCGACCTGGCACAGGGAATATCTAAAAGGAAATATCCCTTTCACTGTGGGCTGTGAGGAGCTCCCCTTCACTCTGCCTCGTGCACACCCACCCTGCTCAGCTGCTTGTCCGACTGAGATCCTGGGCACAGAGGGAAGTTACCAAGGAAGCACTGAGGTTAAATTTTACTCCCACGTCAATTCTGACCTTGCATCAGTAAGTATAATTAACTTCTATTGACTTGAGGTTCCAGAAAGAAGCCTCACACGAGCTGCTGAATTGATCTACTGCCATCAGAGAGGGAAATGTGGTCCAAAGAGTACAGGGGTCACTTGACTCACTGCTGTACACGTAGCTAAATCCAGATGTGGGAATTAATTCTAAATAAGATGTTCTTGTGGCCAAATTTGGCAAATAAACATCTATTAGGATATAGAACATCACTGATTGCTGACAGATCAACTGGCAGCAGTGGTTCCTAGGCATTGGGAAAATGGAGTTTCTTCAGATCTGCTCCTGGAACTCAGGCTGAAGCTCAAGTGTGCCAGCCCTCATTGGGAGGGGGTTCCTGAAAGTCAGGTTCCACAGTATTCCCCTATGGAGCTTCCCAAATCCTATAGAGGTGTGTGGAGGACTGAAGTTGTGAGTTAAATCTGATCTGCCCCCATCCTCCCTGCTATGGATATGCACAAAATCCATGGACTTCCCTCCCAAGGAAGGCGAGATGGGGTATGAAAGTGAGCTACTTTAGCCCAAGTATTTTTATCCTGAACACAACCTCCTGCTCATCTCTACTCAGCTCCAGGAACAGGAGTTTCCAGCACCAGAAGTCATACCTGGAATTAGAAGGATTCAGGATTCAGCAGAGGGGTACATCACACATTCCAAAATCAGATACAGCACTTGAGGATGTGTTTTACTGGTGAACGTGGAGGTCACTGTTGGATTTGTTGATCTGAAAGGTCTTTTCCAGCCTTTACAATCCTGTGATTCTGTGGTTGTGTCTAGGCTTTGTGAGAAAACATATTTTTAATAGCTTTCTGTCTTCCTGCAGAAAGCCCCTTGCACTCTCAGATTTGTAAGCTTTCACAACTTTGACCACAGAGATTCTCAGAACTTTATTTTATGTTGAAGGGAAGTGTCTCAGCCCCTGAACTGCCCTCAGCTGAATGGGTGCAGCTCCCGGGGAAATTATCACTGAAGCGGAGGACACAGGCTGTTGTGTCTTTTCCTTTCCATGCCATTACAAAGAACATGCTTATTCAGCCTTTTAACAGACTGGCTATTTCTACTTATTCAGCTTTTGCCATGTTCCTCATTATTTACGGATTCCTTTTTCCCTTGAATTGCTTTTCTTCAAGGTACTGGTTAAAATTCATGTGGTTCCAGCATTACCACGTTTTTCATTACAGCCTTATCAGTATTACTAATGTCTGCTATTTAAATATTTTTTTATATTAAATAAATTTCTGTGACTGCAGCTCTTTCACGCTATCTTCCTTTTTCAGTGCCAGCAGCTCAAAACAGTCTATTACCACCAATAGAACTCAAAATTCCTGTCTTTTAAGAAGAGTTAGACTGCAGGAGGAAATCTTTATTGTTTGGGTTATGGAAGATTTCGATGTTTCCCATTTTGCAGAGTGGTGTTTGGCTCACTCACTTTGGGATGCAGGAAGAGAGAGACCTTGAAAACTTCATCAATTGCTTTGATAACTTGGGGCTTATTTGCCCAGAGGTATTTTGGGTTTCCCATTCTGCTTTTCATTCACGCTGCCCCTTAATCCAAATTATCTTTCAAGTGTGGACAAGCCCCTCGCTCCTCTAAGGTGAAGAGGGGCTTAGGGAGGGTTTCCAAGCACACTTGGCACAGGACTGCGAGGACACTGCTGTGTCTCTGAAAGGCTGGGGAAGCACAGCGTGCTGGGAATTCCAGCCTGGAGGAGGGACAGGCAGCACTGGAGATGCTGGAGCCTTCACTGAACAAATGGGTTTGGTTTTGAAACTCCCTGGCAAGGAGTCACGGACTAAAAAAAGCTTCCCATGGCAGAGCTGGACAACTTGCCTGAACATGTTGGGGCTGAGTGGCTGCTTTGGCTACTGGGTGATTTGGAGGAGAGAAGAGTCCTTTGTCTCTTCCTACATACAATGGGTGATGGATTGACTGCTGACAATCAGTATTTGTGCTGCAACGTGCCACATTTCCTTGCAGTATCTCTACATCAACATCTCTAGATTTTTTGTTTTTTCATTTTGCCCTTTCTTCTTGTGTCACCATTTAGGTTTCCTACATCTGCTGCAGTGACAAGGTTTGCTGGGATCAGTCTTTTGGGGTTGTGTTGCTCCACAGGAGGGAAGCAGTTTGGTTTATAATAGGTGGAGCTGATGGTTACACCTATGCCTGAGACAGTTGCCCAATACTTTCCACTGTAAAACCCCTGTTTAATTACTTTAGCATTGCAAAACTTTGCCAACAAGGCAAAATTTCTGTGCCACCTCCTTCAAAAGGTAACTGCTCTCTCTCCTCACTGCCAATGCAGGAGTGAGAAAAACATGGAGTTAGATTTTTCTCCCTGTCCAGTTTTGGGGTTCTATGGTGTTAGATTGCTAAAGAATAGCCCCTGAATATTTAACAAAGGAAGAAATTGTCAATTATATTCATTTGTGCTAAGCATGGAAATCTAGCTCAAATGCTCACAAACTGCCCTGAAGAAAGATGCCCATGCCTTCAATTAAATCCTGAAAAAGCTACAAATATTCAATATACCTTGGTCATCTAATCAGTGGATTTCTCTTTCCATGAGCCTTTTGGAGAATTCTTCCAGACCAGCTGCTTAGTCATGACAAAGGCCTGCATCATCAGAAAATAATAATTTAAATTCCTGCTTACTTTCTGTCTGTGGGGCTGTGCTGAAAAGCTGCAGTAGAAATATTTTTGTGCTTCATGTTGAGCCTATAATGTTGAGCAATACAAGACGGTGGCTGAACTGAGGCTCACTGGAAAAAAATAACTTTTCTGGGCAAATCAGGAAAATATTATAAAGATATTTGGAGTGATAAAAATTATTCTTTACTCCCAAAGATTTGTCTTCCCTAAAGATGAGTCCAACAACTTTGGGTAAATGAAGGAGCGAAACAACTTGTGAGTACAGCACGACTGGATTGAGAAGGACCAACAGACATCCCTGGAGGCAGCTGTGCCCACCCCAAAACACTCCTCAATCCCAACGCGTGCGAGAAATTCCCAGCGGAGGTTTCATTAAATCCTTACACTTGTGCCAGAGCAAGGAACGTTATCACTGTTAATTCGTGTCTCGTACATTGTCAGCATGTGGCTGATGGCCAGGAGCTGTCAGCCCGTTTAGGGGTGAGTAACACTCCAGAATTAACAGTGTGCCAGCATGAGTGTTTGGGGATGGCAGGAGGGAGATGGGCAGCAAAGGAGTGGGTCAGATTTTGTGATGATTTTCCCCACTGTGCTTGCAGCCATTCCCTTATTAAAGAACATTTGTATCCACCTCTGAGGAGTTTGTGTTGCAGAATTAATGTGCTCGTCCCTACATTTGCTTTGCACTGAGAGCTGAATCAACGGGACGAGAAGATAATTTTGAGGATAAGTTTTTGTGTCTCATCTCCCTCCCTCACTCCCTACTATTTCACACTCACACGTGTCTTTGGGGACCGTTTCTTGAGTGTTTTGAGGTGTCCATTGACCTGCTCAGAGTCAGTGGGGGGAGGAAATTCACAACCACAGGGATGCTGGCCTGAAACTTACATAACCCTGCAAATCTGCTTAATTTCATATCAGCCAGCATCAAACTGCAGCATCTACAAGAAAACATGCAGCTGAAGATCCCCACAGCAACAAACCTCCTGAAAAGTGAGAAAGAAAACGTGACTGTCACCCAGGTAGCACTGAAAGTGACACATTTTCCTTCAAGGTTACAGTCAGCTGACCTGTGCTCTGAAACCAACTGCTAGCACAAGTATCCCACAAATCATGCATGAAAATCAGCCACAGTGCGATCGCTCATTCCCGGGGGACCCCAAAAACCCCTGGGAATGCCCCCCCCCGGTGAGGCTTCCCCGAGCCGCAGGGGCTGCTGGGACAGTCTCATCTGCATAGCCCCGCCCGTATCTGCATAGCCCCGCCCTCATCTGCATATCCGCCGCGCCATTGGCCGGCGGTCTCCCGAGCGGTGGCGCGGCCCGGGGCGGTCAGGCCGGGCGCCTCATTAGCATTGGCCCCGCCTCCCAGCGGGGGGACGGCGGAGCTGATTCGTCGCCTTGGCAACGGCGGGGCGCGGCCGCGCTCTGCGATTGGCGGAGCCGCCTGTCAATCGGGCG
>VZTJ01001560.1:2293088-2328328 GCA_013397795.1 Orthonyx spaldingii | reverse complement strand
CGGGGGCGGGCGGGGGGAGGCTGCCCCAGCGGTGCGGTCCCGTCCCGGCGGCCGGGGGAGCCGTGACCCGCCCGGGTGTCTCGGGCGCTGCGGGCCGCAGGCCCGTGCTGCAGCGGCGGCAGCGTTGGGATGAGGCGCTGAGCCCGTGCCCGGTGCTGAGCTGTGCTCGGTGCGGTGAATCCTGCCCGGTGCCGTGATCCCGTGCAGGGCTGAGCCGTGCCCGGTGCTGTGATCCTGCCCGGTGCCGTGAGCCCGTGCCCGGTGCCGTGATCCCGTGCAGGGCTGAGCCGTGCCCGGTGCTGTGATCCTGCCCGGTGCCGAACCGTGCCCGGTGCCGAGATCCCATGCAGGGCTGAGCCGTGCCCCGTTCCAGCCCATCCCCGGGGCCCTTTGGGGCCGGGGAGGGAGCGGGGCTGAAGGACGGTGCTGTGAGTGCGGGTCAGTGCAGCTCCGTCAGCCCCAGCGTTGGGCTTTTTCTAATTTTGCCATGTTTTTCCGATTGCTTTTGCAGCTGGGTGGTTTAGGAAAGGAGTCTACGGCACCCGGCTCCCCAGAGGAATGAGCTGGGCTCGGTTTCAGCACAGTGCAGCAGCCTCAAGGGGCCTTTTAGGCCATAGCTGAAGCACGGCGAGCACTCAGTGTTTATTTGGGGTTGGCTTTTTTTTTTTTTAATTATATTTTTCAGTTACCTACTCAATGTTTCTCTTACAGAGCTCCTGAAAAGGAGACAAGCAAGATGGGAAAAATAGCAGGAGGAAAGGCTTTTTTTTAAATAACATGCCACCAGGACTTCTGCATGGTAATAAAGGTATAAGTTGCCATTTATTTAATTTGGATTTTGATCATGTTTGTGCTCTCTGTATGTTTGGATGCAGGACTCCTTTTGGAAGCAGTTTGTTACTGTGCAGCATTTGCAGGCCAGAATTTCAAATGTAGGTTCAAAATCACCTCCTGGCTTTTATGTGTGCCATAACCTTGTGTTTCCTTTCAGAAGTATCTGCCAAAGCATGTTGAGTACAAGCAGATACTTCTTCCATTTACTGTAAATTTTCTCATCTAAATGACATAGCCCTCACTTGAGATCCTAAGAAAAGTAAAAAGGAAACATGGATCTGCAGTGGTGATTTGCACCACTATTCCCATAGTGTTTCCTTTTCTAAAGCTTTGCGTGCAAGGGAAAATAGGTTTGATCATTTCAACTTAACCTTCTGTAAGGTTCTGTAACTTCATGTTGCCATCTGGGGGCAACCACATGTGTATCATCTTAACAAACTTCACACCAGCGTGCTCATGGACTTCTAAAACCTCAGGGCAGTTTCTGGAAGCAGTGACTTGGGTAACTTCCAAACATGAAGCGCTGTGCCGTGGGATGGGAGTAGGAGAACTGGCTAAACTAGCAGGGAAGCAAGAAATTCCGAGCAGTGATTTTCCCCCTGAGTAACCCCTTGGGTTTTCAGTTACAGTAAACATAGCTTTTTCTTAAAGTAGTTGTTGAGCCATACAAATGTTTGACCACATGACAGAAAGCTGAGGGCAGTGTGGGATGGGATCAGGAGTGATTCTTAGTGTTGCTTTCCTGAACCAACAGCACCTCCTGATGAACTTGTAACTTGAGGAAGTCCTCAACAGGAAACACTGAGATGTCTGCTGTCCAGGAAAAAATATGGCATTTTTCCTCCAGAACTGGCTCTTCAGCCATGCCAAAATAATCTTAGAAACAGAGGACAAAGGGTTGAGATAGAAAATGGTGATTAGACAACAAACCCTGTGCCTACAGGTAGTTAAAGACTGGATGGGGTAAAGGTTTCAGTTGCTGCAATACTGAAAAGCAGTGTGGCTATTGGTTATTTGTTTGCTGACATCTTTTGGTAACTGATCACAGAAGATTGTTTTCACTCTTGGATGGTTTCTTCAAGTCACTTTCAGTACTGTTATTGCTTTCCATGATACATACTCGCTCAAGCTGACAGGTCTTGGGATTGAAACTGGCATTTCTTTCAGTCTTTCTTCTTGTGAATTCTACTGTGTGAACTTCACACATGCTGACCTAGAACAAAGGTGGAAAGCTTTGCTTTCTGTTATCTTAGTGTTGGCTGGAAAACATCCCAATCAGGCTTTTTTTTGCTTTGATAAGGCTATATTTTTAAATCACTGTTTGTAGTGCCAGTCAGATGATTTTTTTGTTGTTGTTTGAAAGCAAGATTAGCCTGCAAGTACGCTGACTTTTTAAGCAGATAATTTATTAGCTTTAGTATTTGAAGTAGCTTGTCCTTGAACAAATGCAATGTTACATCATGCTGGGTGGTATTTAGGCCTTCTGTTTACAAGATGCCATTTTTCTGGTCCTTCACTCAGCATCAATTTTGTCACCTGCATGATGGAGATATAAGAAATGTCTGTATTTGACACTGGTAGTATGTTCTGAAATGCTCAGTGTTTAGTCTCTTCTTTGTGAAGTAACTAAAATGTTTGGTTCTTACAATTTTTTGAAGAAATACACCAAATGAGGCATGCAGAGAATATGTGTTAAATATGGAGTGCTCAAGAACTTGAATGTTGTTGCTGAGCCTGAAAATATGTAGCTGATCACAGGGGCATCTTCTCTAAGCTGAAAAAGTTGGAAAGTGAGAGCAAGAAACAAGTTGGTCACCCTGTATCTGCCACTTTGGAGATAGAGGACTTGGATGTTTCTCCTTTTCCAAAAAAATAGAAGTTATGCTTTATAGCAGTTCTTTTATGGGTTTTATTATTTTATGGAATAGACCACCATAGAACTTGGAATTAAGGAATTCATTATCTCAATCCTTGCATCTTAATAATTACTATTCAGGCAAATGTATGGTGATGTAATTATTTACTTTGTATCCAGAAAGGCTTGTAATAGCAAGTTGCAGGAGAGCAACAAGCAATTAGAATGTGTCCAATATGGCTTACCATAACTTTCAGTTATACTCTTTAAAAATTTATTGTTGATTCAGTGCACAAAGATAATGTCTTAATTTTCAGGATCAATAAGTTACAAGAATAGACTAAGCTTACTTAAACTTGTTTTTTTTTCTTGCCTTAAATACAGTTACAATTGGAAATTCATTTGCTGGTCTAGACAGATCATTTAGATTAATTCAGTATATTTTATTATGCACATAATTTAATGAGACAGGTTTGTAGTAAATAGCAGCAGCTCTCCATTCAGAAAATGCAGAGGTTGCAGAGTGTTGTCTTCCTGGGGCTGTTTATCCATCTGGTGGGAGGAAGGGTGCACAAAAGGTGAATTGTCCCTGGAGCTGCAGAAACAGAGCTGGACCTTTTAGTCTTGGCCCTCTTGGCTTTATAGTCCCAAACCTGAACTGTGCTTTGCTCTGTTGGACACGTGATGTCTGTGCTTGGTGTTAGACCAAATTGGTCTGTGGTGTTCCTGCTCCAGTCCAGCTGCTTTGCTGTGCTGGTCAGTTTTGGATAAGATAAAGGCTCTTGGGATGCTGTGAACCTCTGGGGTTGCATATTTAGGGTATTTGTCAAGAAATGTGTTTTCATGACTGGAGAAATAACTTCATTATATTTTTACTAGCATTATTTTTACACTTCTGAGTAAATTTTTTTTAGGCCTCCCAAAAGAATCTCTTAGTAGATCTCACTGTGTTTTGATTCTGGTGATGGTTACAGGCAGTGGAGGTTGAAGGTGGTGAAGTGTGTGAACTCTGAGGTGTCTGTGGTTCACATCACTCCCTTCAGCTCACACTCACCAACCAGCTCCCTCTGCTCCCTACAACGTGTCAGGGCAGTCAAGTGAGGATGAGAATCCCTTTAATAGCTCTCAATTATGAAACCTGTGTGTGTTAAGGCTGCAGAGAAATCCTGTCACCAGCCTGTTCATAAGGGGCCCTTCAGCAGCGTGTGCTGACTGAAAGGAGAACATTTCAGGAGAGCAGAACTGCCCTCCATGCATGGGTTCTTTCTAGGTTTTGCACTAGAACAATGAGACTGTTGAGTGGTTGTTTCATAGTTGAACAAAAATGCTACCCATCTTCAGAGGTATAAATAACTTTGTTTACATGCTCTTGTTTCATTTTAAGCAAAGTGCATGCTTTGTTACCCAAGTGGGTTAATGTTACTGAGCAGATAGCTGGGTGGATTCTTTATTAAAACTGAACTCTAAATGGAGATCTTTGTCCTGCCTTGAGGAGTCGAAGTTAATTTTGTTTTATTTTTTAATGTCTTGACAACAGCAAACGTAATAGCAGCTGTACACTGGAATCCAGGAGGTATTTACTATAAATGCAGCTTCAAAGGAAATTCAATCATAGCATAAACTCTAATTTCCTAAAGCTTTTGCCATTTGTGGTCTCATCTTAAAACCCCTTCACAAATAGTCTGTTAGCTGTGTGCATGAGCTCGTGCTCTGGAATCTGAGTGTGTGAGGAGTTGGTGGTAGCATAAAAATATGGTTTCTTGTACTGTAGGGCTTTGCACTGTCATCCTCCTGCTGTATTTGCAGTATAATTGCTATCAGAATTGTCTAAGAGTCTCTGTGAAAATTATTTGCAAAATACCTTGTACAGAATAAATGTAAACCTGCACCTGTCTGGAGAGAATGAGTCCACAGAGACAAAGCTGCCTTTGAGGAGGAAGATCTATAAACTTAAACATGTAACTATTTTTGCTGTTCTAGGGGTTTTCTCCAGTGATGTTTTATGCTGTAACTGTCTTCATGTTCATAAGTGATCAATTTGCAGGGGTGGTTGCATTATGATGAGAAATACCCAGGCATCCTTAATGTTGCCTTCAAAGAGAAGTGTTCCTAAATGATTAATTATCTATCTACTGACACTTGTGTCCAAAGCCACTGTGCTTGGAGTTATTACTTCCCACCTTGTCTCTTACAAGTAAGAAAAAACAGATCCCCAGGAAGCAACTCAGTAGTAACAAGTTTTACAATACAGTATTGAATGATTTGGTTTTTTTAGCAGTGTGGCTAGAAATGAGCTGATTTATCCCTCCTGATCAAACCTAGCATTATGCACCATGTGTGGAGAGGTATGCAGAAGAGAATTTTGTACTTTTTTACAATCATGGGCCGGGAAATAGTTTCCAAGGGGAGGTTACAGAGTCTGAAAAATACTGTACCAAATGCTCTCAGGTGGAAAAATGTCTCAGATATTGAGGTAGTGTTAAGAAAGGAGAACATTTACAGAATTCTGTATGAATTTCAATTAAGTGTTTTGCATAAGAAAATATTAATCTGCTGGAATCAAGTTTTCTCAGTCTGTTTGTTAGATTTGAAGGAAGTTCTGCAAGCCACTGCCCTTGGCTGTAGAACAGACTTTTTGGCTGAAGTGAAAGTGGAGAATAGCCATTGGTTCCATAGGTAGTTGAGCACTATTTTGGGAGGATATTTTCTGTCCAGTTTCATCTTTACAATTTTTATATTAAATAATACTTCTGGTAGCAGCACTGGAGCTTTGTGCTGGGGGCAATCAGTGTGTGGGACAATTATTGTCATTTGTTCTGATGCAGAAACTAATTTTGTGGCCTTTACTCATTTGAAAGCCAGACTTGTAGTGTTTCAGTTGTCTCTTAATTCCTGTGAAGTATCACCACAAATTGGTGTTTCTGAGAGAACAGGACATGGTTCTTCCTGCCATAAATCGTTCAGCTGATGTGTTCAAAGCTAACCTTTCAGATGTTCGGTTTGTTGTCATCACTGTTTCAAGTGCTGGCACTGAAGTGTCCCCAGGCCATTTAATAACTCCCAGCTACGTAAAAGCCTGTGGTAGGGACAGCTGCAATCTCCAAAGAAATGGAAAAGTGACAGGGGGCTGGGAGTTCAGCTGATCCTCCTCACTCAGCCTCTCTGCACTTTATTTAACAGATTTGAGAAGGACGTTGCCCTTCTCTTGCTGTAGTTGCAGAGAGTCCTTTATTTTGCCAAGACATCTGGAAGATGGTATTGCATTCAAACTGTGGCGTAAGAAACAAATCTCACTTGGTAAAGAAAATCCTCTTCTGGATTCTGCCGTCTGCGTGGCTGTTCTCTGGCTGAAGAGATTTTAAGTGCGTAGCAGTTAATCTAAATTGACAATTAAATTTGCTTCTTGGCTAATTTTTGTGGATGTTTTAGATTCAATGTTGCTGGTAACCTAATTTCATGAGTCAATTAAGATTCATCCTCGCTGAAGCTTTCATTCAGAGATGAAACACTGCGGTTTGATGTTTTCAGGAGATGTGTATGAATCAAACACACATGAATATTTATCTTCTAGTTCAAGTTATTTATTTCTATCCCTTGAAGTACTATAGCTATGTTTTATTTCAGCTGGCAACTCAAGACACGATGGGGTTGGCTCTAATTCCACCAGTCATGTTGTAGACTCTTGGGATTTTTGTTCTTCTTTTTTTTCTTCATTTCTCATTTTTGACGTTAGCATGAAGCGTGTGGATATTTGATCATCTATGGCTCTTTGGGAATATCTTTGTGGACAGAAGGTACATCCTGAGCCCAGGATATCACAGAATGGTTTGGGTTGGAAGGGCCCTTAAAGCTCATCTCATTCCACCATCCCAGGTTGCTCCAAGCCCCATCCAGCCTGGACCTGGACACTTCCAGGGATGGGGCAGCCACAACTTCTCTGTCCAGCCTGTGCCCACCCTCACAGGGAAGAATTCTTGTCTAATATATAATCTAAACCTGCCCTCTGTCAGTTTGAAAATTCACATTCTCCCTTGTCATATCAAAGTAATGCAAATGTTTTTCATGAGGAAGGTCCCAAGTGACTTTTTTTCCTTTTTCCTTTTTTTCAATTGCTTGCAATTTTTCTCTTTTCACGTTAAAAATTTTAAATGATTGTAAAATTTACTGTAGAAGTGCACATCCAACAAAATCTTGTTATGCATGTGGAAAAGCTGATGAATGTGCTAGTTCATGAATTCTTTGGTGGCACTCTTGATTCCAGTGACTGAACTCCTAACACCCTACCTGCTCATGCTGGTGAACCTCTGTGGTTATTTTCATGACTGCTTATTGATTCTGTACATGGTTTCACTTAAATGCTCCTGGATTTCACAAGTAGATTCAATATCTGTGTAATGAATAGGACCAAGTCTTTTATATGTCATGTAGGGCTAGAACGTGTGCTTTCAAAGCAAAAAAAAAGAAAAAAAAATAGGATTTTTAATTTAGCAGCGTGATGTCAGCAAAGCTTTCCAGAGTTGCTGCATGATGAGAAATTTCAGTTTGAGGTCTGGAGGAAAAAGGCACTGCAGCTGTCCCCAGCCAGCTTCAAACCTGAGCTTGCTGAGCCACATTCCAGCCCAGTGAGCCACTCATTGTAAATGCTGGTCTTTCTATAGAAATGTAAATGTTTCTTTAAGGAGGAGTAACTTTCGGTTATCTAGCTGGGCCTTTGTTGAGGATTAACCTGGAAGAACAAGTTAGTATGGAGGAACTGGTCGAATTCACTTAGTCAGGGTAGTTGCAGGTTTAAACTCTTACAGGGGTATGAGTTTTTGGGGTTCTTTAATTGGTGTATAAGTTCCTAGGATCCAGGATCACGGTGACAGAGGAATAAGCTGGTTGTTTTTATTATTTTTCTCCTGAAAAATGAAATTTGAGAAGGAACAAGCCTACGAGGTGACAAATTTGAGGGCTTACTAATTTACCGAGATAAAGGCAGTGGATTCCCACACGCTGGGTTTGGAGAGCAGCCATGAAGGTGGAATGTGCATCTCCTCTCCGAGAGATGCTCACAGGCACGTCACAGAGTGCGTGGAGCAAATTAGGCAGTTTCTAACGTGATCCGCAAAGTCTTGCGCTTCTGTTGTCCTGGTTTTAAAAATAAGTTCAAGTGGGAGGAAATGGTTTTAAAATAGGAATTGTGCAAAGTCTGGGAGTGATGTATTTCTGGAAGAGAGTTCGTGCACCTTCTGCTGCTGGGAGCTGTGACCTTGCAGGGGACACAGTGACCTGCACAGAGCTCTGGAGAGCAGAGCGTGTCGCTGGCACTCAGATCACCTGGTGCGTGTCACTGCCGAGTGACAGCTTCAGCTCGGTGCCTGACACACCACTTGGTGTGACATTATTCACAGCCAGCTGATTGACAGATCCGCTACCACTTCGTTCCTCCTCGGTCATGGGACCTTGGCTGGGGCTGTGGGTGGTGTGAATAGTTTGTTACGCTCTGCATCAAGGCTGCGGGAAGGGAGTTTCTCCCGAGCTCCTCCTGGGACCTGTCTCGTGTTTAGGAGCAGCCCTTTCTGTTTGTTTCCTCTCCTGTGACAGATGTGGTTCTGGAAGGCAGCTTGTCAATCTGAGTAATTGCCTCCCCTCTGTAGAACCTATTGCAAGGTGTGCTGTGGATGTGTATCTGCAGTTTTTACTTTGTTCTGTCCTTTGCCTTCGCAAAACATCCTCACGTCCTTTAAGAAAGGGGCTATCCGTGGTCATCAGTCAGGAATGTGTGACCCTTTCTGATAAACTATGAGATTTTAAAGGAATTTTAATGATTATCACAGAATCATAGGATGGTTTGAGTTGGAAGGGGCCTTAAAGATCCTCTCATTCCACCCCCTGCCATGGCAGGGACACCTTCCACTATCCCAGGTTGCTCCAAGCCCCGTCCAACCTGGCCTTGGACACTTCCAGGGATAGGGCAGCCACAGCTTCTCTGTCCAGCCTGTGCCAGGGCCTCACCACCCTCACAGGGAAGAATTTTTTCCAATATTTAATCTAAACTTGCTCTCTGTAGGTTTGAAGCCATTCCTCCTTGTCGTGTCACTACATGCTCTTGTAAAAAGCCCCTCTCCACCTTTCCTGTGGGCTCCCTTCAAGGAACCTGCATTTGAGTTGTTGTGCAGTACCAATGACACTTTTTAACAGCAAAAATACAAATCAGTCTCTGTGCCTATATGATTTGTAGTTAGTTATATTTCTATTCCTTACTTGGTCAGGTTTTGGGGCTTCTTCATTGGGACAAAAGTGGCTTTTTAATTTCAGCATTGGTACCTGCATTTCTAAATAATGTCATTGGGCAACATAATATCTTGTTTAACCTGTTTGTGAATGGCTTTGCATCACCAAGGTGCAAAGTTTATTTCAGAGGAACCAGCGAGGTTGTTCTTTGATGAGAAGATGCCAGAAGCTCTCACAAGTTTTTGACTTCACATTCTATGCTTAGCTACTTTGGATTTGCATATTTTAGGCATTGGCATGCAAATAAGCAAAATGACTAGAAAATCTAGGTTCTGCCCAAATAACTTGTTCAAGACATGCTTCAATGAGTTATGTTAGGCTTAGTTGTTTTCTGTAAATTGTTTTAACACTCAACTTTAAAGGTAATTTCAAAGAGTAAAATCTTATTGTGAATATTCTGGACAATGTGGAAGAGAATTTATCAGAAATATAAGATAATACAGCTGCAGTACAGATTTACCCACCAAAGTTGTATTGTTGGAATGGGTATTATGGTTTTTTTGTATGTTTTTATATATTGTCTTTCTGTTTGAACTTCAAAAATAGCATCTCCCCTGTAGGGAAATTATTTTGATACAAAAATAAAAATAGATACAGCCATGTGTACTCATACACACAAATCCCATAAGAAATCAAATGAGTTTGTACCAATCCTTAGCCTTAAAATATGAGGAAGTAGATCAGCTTTGTTGCTTATGCTATAAACCACAAAACCTGCACTGGTTTGTGGCCAGGGGTGTGTTGTCATCATTAAATGAGGAATTTCCAGCTCTCTTCAGATGCCTCTACTTGCAGCTTTCCCCTGTTATTGATAGGATGGTTTGGTGAGTGCAGCTGGGCTGAGATCCCCACGAAAAGCACATTTCTGGGTGTCTGTGCCCAGGGCACCCACGCTCAGCCCATTGGCCCTGCCTGGAAAGTGAAGCCCACTGAGATAATTTTAGCCTGCAAACCAGCAAACCTCAACTGCTGAAACAATGTTCTCTCAACAAGGGAAGTCTGTATGGGAACCTGTTTGTTACATTCCTAATGATGACTGTGTAGGCAAGAAAATATCCACACTTTGTGTTTCTTTTACACTGTAGGGCTGAAAGGTGAGACCGTGATAGGATGTTTGTGCTTTTTGAAAGATTTTCCAGGACAGCAGCTGGTCCTGAGCTCCTGAGGGTCTGTCTGACACAGGAGTGTTGCACCCTTCCTTCAATGGCAGTTTTGATAAATTTTTGATAAATTGCTGGTGTGCAAGTGAATTCTTCTGGGAACTACAGGGACATGGAGGAGGAAATAATTACAGATACTGAATATGAAGCAACCAGGATGTTTTTGTCTTCTGGCATTTCAGCCTAGTTGAAAGTAACTTTTGCTGTTGCTCTTAGTAAGTGAGCAGGATTTAATCCCAGCTTTCTGGCTCATGAAATCTGAATGCTGTTATCACTGTGTGTTCAGCTACATGCAAATTCATGTTAATCTCTGCTATATAAAAGAACTGAACATAAAAGAAGTGCTATAAGTGTGAAGTTATTCCTAGTGTAACTCAGCAAAATATATTATTTTATCCCTTTTGAAATGTTCCTAGTACCTTAGGACAATTTGTGACTGTTATTTAAAGTGACTTCAATGAATATTTTGTTCTTTAGGTAGTAGTTACAAAGTGTATATAACTTACAGGCATATGATTGAGCTTTCATTTTCAAACAGCAGGGAGCTTCAGGTGTGAGGTGGATGTCAGGAGAGCACAACGTAACTCTGCTTTTCATTTGTCTTTGAGTTTGGTCACTTCATTTGTACTTGGTGAGTTTTTATAGGAGAGCTTTGTTGTCTCTGCAGTGAAACTGCACACTGTGGGATGTAGTTCCACTTCACATGGCCTTTTGTAATGCAATTATTATTGTGCAGGAGAGGGGAGAGGAGAAACTGGCATTCATCTGTATGACCTTATTTATTCTAAGGCTCTTAATGATATTTGACAGTTTTGTAAGTCATAATTTTTGTTTCTTAGTGCCTTCTATACAAGACTAATCAGAAAAGGGGAAGATGCAAGAAAACATGGAGAAAATAATGTAGTTATAGTGCTGTTCATGAGAGGGCTGTATCTTGTACATAGAGAAGTTTCCTTCTGGAAATATTGGCTGCTATTTTGCCAGAAGGATGCAGTGCTTGCAGACAATTGAAACCATAAATGCCTTGCATCTTCAAAGATACTTGGAGGGTGAGGACTTGTAAATATGGTATTGCTGGTGCAGAGATTGATATAAAATCCTATAGTAGCAAGGAAATGGGAGGTTCCTAAGGGAAATGTGACAAACTGACATACCTGGCCTTGAAAGACATAAAACACTTCAAGGCAAACACTAATTTCCTTAACTTAGATGAGTTCCATAGTGGGCTGGTTTAGCTCCTCCCTCTGGATGGACAGTTGGAAGAGCTGTATGTATGTGCTATTCAAATAGCTTTTGTTCTGGGCAGTGAGGGGAAAAAGGCTTGAAATATAGTCTGGTTTCTTGCAGAGAAGAAGAAGAAGGAATTGGCTTCAAACATGGCAAACTCTTCTCCTAGGAGCAGAGTGTGCTTCTGGCTTTGTTTCTCTTAATTGGAATGGAATTATGCGAGTTATAATTACTCTGGAGAAACTACTGTCACAAGTAGTAGAAGCAGTGGAATCTTCAGGATCAGAAAAAATTGAGACTGACAGATTGAGGTTGTTTTGGGGGAGATATTGATAGCATTGCCATGCTGTCATTTATTGCTGTGTACTTGGCTCATTGTTGGAACCTGCTGAACATTTGCAAGAGTGAAAACGAAATTTTCTCATTCTTCTCCTAAACTAAAATGGAGTGAGGTAAAAATGTTTGCGTTACACCGTTGCCAACCATCTGGAAAAAATCTAATTTAGTCTATCCATAGAGGAGAGCTGGAATGCTACACAAATCTGTAAGTTATTTGCAGAGTGTGTGGTTCTACTGAGGAAAAATTTGTTGGTTCTTTACATTCCTTCTAGAGGGGAAAATCTCCAGCTGTCTCTTTAAGGGTACACAGCAGTAGCCTGACAAAACTTCTCTCAGGGTCACTACATGTTGATTGCATGATGTGCAGTCATGCCCAACATTTTCATGCAGTGCTCAGATTTTGAGATACAAAGGCTCTTTCTTGTTCCCAGCTTTCTTGGTTAAGGATGCAGTAAAGCTTATCCTCTTGCTAAGGAGAGGTTTTGGTTTGCCAGCTGGCTTTTTCTTCTGTCAGTTCTCTGCTCCTTCTAGCTGTACTTGCCTGACATTTAACTTACTGTAAATAAGATGCATTTTACAGTAATGTATATGAAGTATTTATACAGAGAGAAGTGTGACACAGTAAATCAGCTGTTCTTGTGGCAGGTAGTAGTTGTCTTCAAAATTACTGTGGTATCAAAGAAAGCTGTTCACTTACGAATGCAAAAATCCGTCTTTTGCCAGGGGAAGAAATGGGAAAATTAGTGTTTGTCAAGTGTGAGTGTTTGTACACAGGAGAAATGTGGAAGCTGCTAATTCTGTTTCCCTGTCTTGTCAAATAGATCATCTAAAGCAGCTGGGTATTTGCAGAAGAAGACCCTGACAGCACACAGATACTTAATCTCTAAATCAAGTTCAACGATGCATTAGAGGAAGCTGCAGTGGCTGCACAGAGATTTCACACTGAAGGATGAACAGTGAAGAAGAGTTTTATGATGCCGTTACGGGTGAGTGATGGGCACAGTGCCAAGGGGAAGAAAACCCCTATAAATTGCATTGTGTGTGTGCTGAGGGGCTGGTAATACAAAGCTGTTAATAATAAATCAAAAGTAAACTTGTGCTGGTAAAACTTGTAGTGCTGTCTTCTGAAAAGTAGAAAGGGAAAATTATAACTTATGTTCAGGCTTGGAAATGAGGGTTTTTTTGTTAAAGCTCAGTGCTGGTTATTATTTCATCACTATAACAGTCCTGTAGTGGACAGGTCTTGCTTTCATCTTCTGTGAAAAGCAATTTAATAGCAGCTTGAGAAGTAATGCTTTTAAGACCCTTTGAAAGGAGAAGTATTTTCTGTGTGTTGTTTTTATTATTCTTTTTTTTATTATTATTTTAATGGAAAACTTATCCTAAATAATTGAAGTAGAAAATGTTTTTCTAGTCAGAAACAAATTACTGTAAAAGTATGCTTTCAAGATAGGGAGCCAAAAGTCTTTGCAATCCTGTTTTTTCTAAAAAAAGCAAACATGAATCACTTCACACTTGAACAGTGTATCAAATAGTACTTTGCTTTCAACTAATAAGGATGAGTAGTTATTTATAAAAGCTTTAGATGGTTTTAGTGGTGAAATAAAATGCTTGAAGTATTTTAATAAAGAAAAAGGAAATCCTCTTAAAGATCTCAAACAATTTTGAAGTCTTCCACTGAAATGTCTCTTGAGAAATCCTGTAGCAGGGGTGAAATGAGAAATACTGAGTGTACAGTGGTTAGTGTAAAATCACAGGAGAGAAAAGAGAATAAAGGTAAGTGTGAAAGCTGAAGGAATGGATGTAGCATGGTAGATGAAGTGGGTAAGGTAGACTTAGACATGGTTGGTTGGAAATTCGAGTGAGGAGTAAACAGAGGGGGCTGGGTGAAGCAGTGTGACTGACAGTACACTGTACAGGACTTGTCACAACTATGTCACAGAGGAGAGCAGGAAATTTGGTTTGCCTTCACGCCAGCTAGGGGTAATGGGGACTCCCAATTCCTCTGTAAAATCAAACCATTGTACCATTAAAATACTGAAAACACAATGGGTTGTTTCTGGATGTCATTAGTAATCTTGCAATTCCGAGAGCTCAGGGTCACTGCCATAAATGAACTAATTTTTTTTTTCCACTGAAAAAGGTGTGAAAGGAAATGTGCCTCTAAGCATGAGGTCAATGCTGTACAGCTTTGATGGTGATGCATTCCTTTGTCCCTCGCTGCAGAACTGCACAGCCCTCGGTGTTTGACTCATCTGCATTTAGACACTCTGGTTTTGTCCTCTTTCCTCTTCTTTTTCACCCTCTATCTCAAAAGGTTTTTGCCTCTGCAAGTGCTCCAGGTGGTGGTGACTGAGCTATTGTTCATGAGGTGTTCTTGTACCTGCGGTCGTGGCTGAGTGCTCAGAACTGGTGTGTTGTGTATCAGTTCTGTGAGCACTCCTTGTTCCATCCTCATCTTATTCTTCCACAGGGAGGAATGTGCTGGCAGGAGATAAGTTTATATATATATAAAATGTTATATATGTTCCCTGGAGCCTGGTGCTCGGTTTAAAAGGAATGCTAAGTTTGGAATACTTTGCTTCAGGTTTCTTCTCCCTCAGGACTGTCTGTCTTTAAGGACAGGTGCTCAATCCCTTTCTCCAGCTGGATTTTAGGGGATGCTGACAGTTTGATGAGTTACTTGCACAGACCTAGTTCTTTGTAGCCGTGTCTCGCCCAGGTCATTCAGAAATGTGACACAGAGAACAGCTGTAAGTGGGCCTTCCTGCATTCGTGTTCCCTGGCTGCTGCTGTCTGTAGGAACTCTTTGCTCCTGATAACACTGTGCATCTTTCACATGGTGCTTTAGTGAATTTTTTAGCTGTTAGTGGGTCCTGGTACTGCCTGCCTGTCTCTTAGTGTTTTAATGGTCTGAATGTGGTAGGTGTAGGCACAGTACTCCCAGGAGATCAAGTCCACAATCAAGGTTCCTCCTGAGCTTCCACATTTCCCAGTGTAAACTTCAGAATTTGGGGTTCCAAATTTTGATGAAAAAAAAAATGAAATGCCCTTGGCAGACTCCTCGGTCTGCTCTTTCCAAGGATGCTCTCCTTGTTTTAGGTCAGATCAGTAGAAGGGCAGAAGCTACCTTTAGGTGTGCCTGTTCTGCTCAAAGTCCAGGATTGGAATGTGGCTGCCAGGAATGAGAACATTTTCCAGCTGTGTTTTAGTGTTGAGATGAAAACAGTGAGTGCACCATACTTTCCTTTTGCTCCTGCCGAGTCCTGGGCTCTGATTTCCCCAGAGGGAGCTGCAATGTGTTCCCAAAGTTCACTGATTTTAGGAATTGAGTGCTGTGGTTTGTGTCCTGTAGGGAGTAAGCCAGGCTTAGAGCACTTGGACTCTGTGGGAGTTACTCTGGAATTCTGCAGCACTCTCAGCAGCAGCCTGTGAAGTTTCCTGCCTCCTGTAAGGTAATATGGACTCACTCCTTGAGGAGGTCACAGCTTTCCTGTAGTTATTGATTAATGACATCCACTTCTAGAAGATGAATCTCTCCTCAGGAGACCCCTGAGTTTTGTTGAGGTGGATTTAACTCCTTGGCTGAGAAGTTTCCTGCTTCTGACACTGTCCCCATCTCATCCAAGAGACATGCTCATGGGATGGAATTGTGTGCTGTGTGGTTTGGAATCATCCTCCTGGCACATGGTTTGTCCCTGACTGGATGATGATGGCACTCGTGGAGGTGCAGCATGGACTGGTATCGATGACTTGAGGGGATGAATCGAGTTGGTGACCAAGAGAGGTTCCACAGGGAGAAGTTTCTCTGCAGTCAGAGGTTATTAACATTGCTGGCACTTGACAGCCTTACCTCATGAATGAGTACTCCCCTTGGGAATCCCTTGGGAATATGACCTGTGATCTCACTTAATTCCAGACGTCACAGCTGTCAAGAATCTGCTTTTTCTCAAATTCCAGTGGCAGTCTTCTCTGAAGCTGAATCAGGATAAAGGTGGTCAATCTTTTGATGAACTTCAGATTCTTTGAATTTTTCTGTGAGACAAGGAGCATATAGCTTTGATCTGTGCCACCTTGGGTGTGTTAATGTCATCACAGACTTTATAAAGACTGTGTGCCTCTTTTAGAGCTGTATCTTTCATTAATACTGTCAGATATCTTTTTGCCAAAGTGTTTTGTGAAAGGGTTGCCACAAAGCAGGAAAATGCCTGGCTGTTTACCAGGGTAATTTATTTTTGAGAACACGGATAGTTTAATTTTGCTTTTTTAAATATTAGCCTGCAGTTTCATGGAAATCTGTTCTGTGCCCATGAGGCTCAGCTGGCTCATCCAGCTGGGTGTATTTGTGAGGCTGTTGTTCTCTGTAAACTGTTACTTTTACATGGGGAGGAGGAAGTGATATATTTTCATGATGTCTGGATCAGACTGAATCAATGGCTGTGTAAGTATTGCAGATGTTGTGAAAGGCCAACCTGCCTCGCATCAGCTGCAGCTTGTGACAGTGAACTTATTTTGGAAAATGGAGAATGTAATTTCTGGCAAAGCAAAACAATACCTCTAGCTTCACTTGTCTACACTTCCATCAAGTTTATCCCAGTTCCTTCTGCGTTTTTTAGGTCTGAAGGCTCTCAGTACCAAGGTGTTTTGATTCCCTTTCTGTCTTGGCTGACAAGGCTTAATTAGTGCTTAGGGAAGTTGCTGACTGTCCCCAGGGGAGGTCTCATGTCTCTGTCCATGACTCACAGAACCAGGGCCTCTGCTGCCTTGGCTGATGTGCAGCACAGTCTGAGTGGACTTGTTTCATTTGCAGGATGTGGAAGAGGAAGGCTAAGAGAACTAAAGTTACTGGCAAGTCACTTTTCTTTAAGCTCTTGGAATAGATTTATGTTGGCACCCAACTTAGGTATTTTACTTTGAAAATTTAAGATTTTTTAAAAGCTTATGTTTCACTCTTAACACACGTAAGTGGAACTTCTGATTAAGCTAATTGTTGACATTGTATTTCTGTCTGTGGTCCCCTATCCTCCTTTTAAATCTCTGTTTTTACCCTCACTCCTAGTGGCTTTTCAGTTTGAAAACTGTTCTGTAAGTAACTCTTGCCTATTCAGTTTCTCAGCTTCAAAGCTTTATTGGCAGCTGGTGTAAGACTCTTTTTGTAACTTAGAAAAACTAGAACAAATTGTTTCTCTAAGCTGTTTTTCTTCCAGATCTACTTCCTCTGTGGAGAGCAGTGTCTGGATAGTTCTTCATAGAACTATAATACCTAGAACTTCACTAAGAAGCATCTTCTTAAACTTTCTCAATGGGCTTGTAGTAGATAAGTCATGTGATGCTAAGGTTGAAAGTGTTGTTGAAAGTCTATGATTATCTGGCTGTGTACCAAAGTGGTTTTGTTGTTTTGTTTTTTTTAAAGTAATTAGGTGGAAGTGCAGTCTAATAAAAGCAAACTTACCCTTCTGATGTACTTCCTTTTCTGGAGAAAGAGATTTAATTTTTGTTGTTTGTCTGCAAGATGCTCATTTCAGCTGGCATTTATTTACTTACCAATGACATGTTGTTGTCCATAAATAATATCTATACTTGAGTCTAAATTCCTGATGTGCTTTGCAGGAACAGGACAAAACAATTCTGAGTCATGGGAAGCAGAAAAACTAATGTGGATAACACAATGACCATTTGTTAGGATTTGCAGGGTTTCAGGGGCAATGTAAAGACTGAAATTACAGTAACATTTTTCATAACTATTCCCCTATAAGCTGGTGGACTGTTCTTGTTGTGAAGCTTTACTTTTACATTAGATGTGTTTATCTCATTGAAGTGATGGCTGTTCCTTGTGTTGTGTGAGCTTGACTGGTTTTTTGGGTTAGGGCTCATGTACCAGAAAGTTCTTTCTTCTTTTCTTCCAACTTACAGTTAAGCTAATAACTTATTTTGCTGCTTGTACTGTAACAGGTTCTAAAAAATCTAATATGTGGTTAAAAATACCATTTTAAAATCATAAATATTTTGTTGTGAGTTGACTGAAGGTTTTTTTGAGACAGGTGTTTCAGGGTAGTCTTCATTTTAATGACCTGAATCTATCTGTGACTGTCGTGCTTTCCAATTGAGTACTGAGAGTGCCAAGGTGTGGTTATTGCTGTGTAATTACATTCTTGTGACATCACAACGTAGGAGACAGGGCAAGACATGACATCACCCATGACACCTGCTGTTTACCAAACAAGATCCTATCAGTGGGACTTCCTGGTGCAGTTCTGAATGCTATTGCCATGGTCTTGATCCCTGAAAAAAGTGCAGCTTTTTGTTTCTGGAGTGTGTGCCTTGCATGAATTGCTCTAATACAGCAAAAGCAGACATTGGATTGTTGGTTTAGTCCAACTTTGACTTAGGGCCGCTTGATTTCTACACAAACTTGTGTTCTACAGATTGCTGGTGGTTTAACAGTTTTGGGATTAAAGCTGTTCCAGGCATGTTGCTGCAAGCTGGGTGTGGTCACAATGGTGTTTCCAGTAGCTCTGGACCAAGTGGATGGAGTTGGGCCATGGGAAATGCAGCCACCTCCTGCAGGTCATGCGTGGGTCACTTGTAGAGCTCAGGGAATGATTCACCCTGGTGCCCACAGCTTCCTGCTGCAGCCAGCAGGGAAGTGTTACATGGTTTGCACACATGGGTGGCAAGAAGAAGTCTGAAATCCTACAATTCTGTGGTTCCAGTTGCCTGGGTGTTTGCCCCTGCTTTGTGAAATGGCCGTTTTCTCTTTGCTTTTTTTTCTTTTTCTCTTTGCCTATTAGCAGTGTAAGTTTATTTTATTCAAGGTCTTTGAGGAAAACTGCATAACTGAACCAAATTATTGTAATTACACTGCAGCTCTGAAAAAGAGACAATGCAGCTAATCTGATTAGGAGCTACTCGAGAGCTCTTAAGGTTCTGAATTAATTTTATATTCAGCACTGTGAAAAATGATAATACTTGATTCAATGCAATAATTGGCTCATAATACTCTTGGAAATTAGGTCACTTAATAAAGGGTTTTCACTCTGATACTCTTTGAAATAAACTAACCTAGTCAAAGTGTACTTCACATGTGAGACTTGGAAAATGTGAGTGGCACTCTGTGGCACGGTGAGGTTCCTCAGCAAACTGTTGCCTTCTGGTTTTTATACAGGCTTTGATTCTGACAATTCTTCAGGAGACTTTTCGGAAGCAAATCATAAAGTTCCAGAAATGCTTGATCTAGATCCACACCAAAGCAATAGGACTGGAAAGCATAATGGAGAGACAGAGATACAAGAAAATGGAATTAAGAGACACAGGTAAACACACAGAGCTGCATAGGAGATGGGAGGTGAGCACGTGCTGGCTGCTGTCTTTTGGGGCATTGCTGTTCTCATGGAAGAGGGTAATTCTCTGGAACTGAAAAGTCATTTCACGTGTCTGCTTCCTGTGCCAAGTCTGGGGTGATGCTTGGCTTCCTTTATAAGTTGCTTCAATATCTGCAAAAGAAAATGGTTTATTGTTTAATGGGCTGATAATGACAGTTGGATTTTTTTTTTCCATTACAGGACATCATTACCTGCCCCAATGTTTTCTAGAAGTGATTTTAGTGTGTGGAGCATATTAAAAAAATGCATTGGACTGGTAAGTTAGCTTGGCTGAAGCGTCTGTGTTAGGTCTCCTAATGTCAGCTGGTTAATTTTATTGCGTAAACATCAAGATGCAGAATAACACCTGGTGCTTTTTTCTTTTTTTGGTTAGGAAACAATTTTAAGCTGCAACTCTCTAAATCTCAACATTTATTTATTAACAGTACTATTTCCATATCTTCTTCAGCTGTTAGAGCATGTGCATTGGCGTTTCTGAGACTGTCCTTTAAGAACTACAGTAAAGCCATTAAAATATGGTCAAATATGTTTGATTGACACAATTCTCTCTTACCTGCTCTTTTTGTTCTTTACTTAGCAAAATGTGATTTAGGGCTTTATTTTAATAATTCATGTCATCTAGGAGATACAGCTGTACTCTCAAAACTCCTTTTTGGTGAGATGAGTGACCTATCTACTAGAACATTTTGCTTGGACCAAATCAATTTAAGTCAGTTAAGGTTAACGTTTTTCTTCCCTTACTGCCTGTGCCAAGGTGAGGAAAATGTTGCTTTAACTTCATCTGGTGGCATTCTGCTTTCTGCAAAGTTTTAAGCACTTAGATTAAAGCTTTTATGCTCAGTCATGTGTGCAACTTTGTAATTAAACAGCCAAATTTGTTTGGGTGTAGTAAAAGATCTGGGAAATTGGAAATCTCTCCGTGAACTTCATGTCTGTCTTGTATCCACATGTGAAACCAGAAATGGTCTGACACAAATAACAGGTTGCTTAAATAAAGTCACTAAAATCTGTTAGGGCAATTCAGGTACTATTCTTTATGTAACTGTTCCTTTCAAAAAATAATTTGTGGTTGCTGCAGTACAATAGATAGATTTTATGCAAATAAGCATGTGAGGGTTTCCGAGGAGTGTGTGGCACTTCAGTACCAGCACGGAGCTGGTTGGCACATTATTGCTGGTACCTATGGAAATTTTAACCTCTTCTGCTTTCCACAGACCACAGCAGAGAAGGTAAATTCTCTGTCAATTTATTAGGTTAGCTGGATCAGTGTTTTAAGTTGTTATTTCAAGTTCTGCAGTGCTTCCAACCCCTTTCAGCTGTAGCATTTGGAGGTCTGCTCCAGGCTTGCCAAATATCCTTTGAGGAATAATTTAAATAAACTCACCCACAACTTATTTTTAAAATTCTTGTTGTTGCCAGTTGTTAACTTAGTGTTGTGTCTAAGAAGTGAACCTGCCCTTTGGTTTTGTAGGAGCTGTCCAAGATTACGATGCCCATTGTCTTCAACGAGCCCTTGAGTTTCCTGCAAAGGATAACAGAATATATGGAGCACATATACCTCATTAATAAGGCTTGTAGTCATGCAGATCCCCTGGAAAGAATGCAGGTAAGAACCCCTGCCACCTTCTGGGTAGTTCAGAAGGTTTTTTTTTCTCCCAGTCTTTGATTTTAAGACAATTTCTCACTTGAGTGTATTTCTTTCTCAGGGACTACTGTAAGAATGCCCAGTTTGTCTGTCTGGATGAGTTTCTTCTTTCACAGTGGCTGTGTCAAATGTTTGTGACATTTTCACTCTCCATGCTGTGCATAGAGTTTGCAACAAAAGTCTAGAGCAGGAAAGTGCCACAACTGACCATTCCCAAGGATCTCAACTCATTTCTTTAACTGAGACTCTTTTTGTGGTTTTATGTGTTGTAAAGATGAAATCTTGGCTTTATGTCACTCTAAATTGGTTTGCTGAGTGGCCTCATGGTTTTGAAGTTACTGGATGAAAAATTGTTGTGACAGAGACAACTTTTACCACTCTTTTCTTCTCCTAAACTGGTTGTTACTGGGAGTAGGATATATTGCCTGGCTGGTCTCACACCAAGGAATTGAATATGGTGACACATCAGGTTCTGCTGGTGTTGCTCACAGCTGTGATTTATTTAAGTGGAACTGGAGTGTTTATCTTGGGTCCTGTGTTTGTGTAGTCCATGCCTCCATTTTCCAGCCTGCAGGAGCTCCTCAGTGCCACCTGTACCTGCTGGCATGGTGCAAGAAGTCTCATCTGTGCTAGAAATAGTTCTTACCTGGCACTGGGAAAGAAAGGCTCTGTTCCCAATGAGCTGAGGGTGGGGGGCAGGCAAAGTGGGGGAAAAGTAGATTTAAAAAACCAGGCTGATCTCCTAGAGGTAGGTGGGGCAGAGTGTAACCTGGCAGAACTCATCATGGAAAATAATTCCAGTTGGAAATGAGATTTTCAATAAGTGCTTCTATTTCCCCACTTCTACGTCATTTATCCTATAGCTTACAAATGCTTTGACCTTAAGCAATGTAAAGCAATTTCATTTTGGAATAATAATGAAATGCTGTAATGTGCAACAAATAAAATATATTAAACTTAAGAGTTTTAGTGCACTATTCTCATAACAATGTGTTCTTAATTTGCTTACAGGCTGTAGCTGCTTTTGCAGTTTCTGCTGTAGCTTCTCAGTGGGAGAGAACTGGAAAACCATTTAACCCACTGTTAGGAGAAACCTATGAATTAACCAGGTAGTAATTACTTCAAATTGGGAGCTGGGGCTGTTGGTGTTCTTGAGTTAGCAGATTCTCACACTGGTTTGGTTGTAGTAAAATACCACTAAAATATGTTTCTGAGTATAGCTAAAATTCTTTTCCTTAAACTGTCTCAAAATTTTTGAGAAGTTGTTATAAAGGCTAATAGTTTTGTTCCTAAGTTTAGCCAAAGTATTCTTTGAATTATTTAGAGAAAAATTGGTTCATGTTCTTCCATCAAAGACACTTCCTGAGCAGATACTATTAATTAATTTAAATATTGTTTTGTGGATCATGTCAGAGAGATTAGTCTGAAGGACTTTTAGCTTCCTCAAAGAAATGGATGATTTGTCTGCAGTGGAGTAAAGAATTTTCAGTCAGACCTTTTCATGCTGCCCAAAGGGTTTCTGTATTTTCATGACTTAATTCAGTGAAACTTCTTCAGATGCCTTTCTGGGTAGAAATCTGGTTTGGGGTATAAAAAGAAAGTGTTCAGAGTAGAAATCCTTTCATTTCATTAATTGTAAATGTGTCGTGGAACTAGAAAAGGAAAAGTCTCACCTTCAGTTTAATCTAAAAATATTTCACT
Source organism: Orthonyx spaldingii (assembly GCA_013397795.1). Classification (NCBI taxonomy): domain Eukaryota; kingdom Metazoa; phylum Chordata; class Aves; order Passeriformes; family Orthonychidae; genus Orthonyx; species Orthonyx spaldingii. The sequence goes on along the minus strand of VZTJ01001560.1, from coordinate 2,305,909 downwards.
TTTTTTTTAAGTATCAACTCTTTTCTCTTGCAATATTAAAAATATACTTACTGTTTAATGCTCTTTTTTTATTGTTGCCAGGGAGGATTTAGGATTTAGATTTATATCTGAACAAGTCAGCCACCACCCACCTATTAGTGCATTTTATTCTGAAGGCCTCAATAAGGACTTCAAATTTCATGGATCAATCTATCCCAAACTAAAATTCTGGGGAAAGAGTATAGAAGCAGAGCCTCGGGGAACAATTACCTTGGAGCTTCTAAAGTGAGTATGAGAAGTAAATCACTTTCTTTACTTATTGGTGATAACGCTGTTGGCTTTTCAGAGGTGATTACCTAAAAACCCCTTGCTGAAGAGGTTGTAAGAATTGATTTACAAGTTAATTTTCACTGCTTAATTTCAGAGCTGTTTTTTTTTTTTTTAAATTTGTGTTGTGCTTCCGTAGCTGCAGCAATTTGACCCAGTTTTTCCACCATGAAAATTAGCATTTCTTACAAATTGATTGCTACTGAAAGCTAGTTCTGTGAAGGCGTGTAAAATTTAAATATAGAGATAAAATTCTCTTACTGTTCAAGCTCGTCTCAATTTTCAATATTACTGTTGATTGTGGTGGTTTGTGGGAATGTTTGTGTGGAAGGAGCTGCATCTCACAATAACTGTTCTGTGTGGTAAGGGAACAGGAGAAACTTGTCAGGATTGCCACTTCCAGAGGAGGATCAGCTTCCTCCTAAAATCAGGAATGCCTTTCCAGATTGCTCCCAGGCTTGTCTCTCATAAATTATGTGATGTCCCAAGAGTTGTTTTGTGTCCTGGTGGCACAAAGACTCTGGAGCTTGCCCAAGTGGGACATGAAGATGCACTAGAACAGCTGCAAATAAAGTGTTCTGCTTTTATAGAAACCTTTCTGAGGCCTCACTCTGAAGTGGTTTTGAAATGTTGACGTAAGAAATTTCTAGACATTTGGTTTCAATAAAAACCCAACTTGCTTCCCATAGCAAGCATTGACTTTTCCTGTACTTTCTTTTGGAAGTAGTTTAATTTTTGAGCTGTTGGTATCTAATATGCCGAAGTTCATAAAACTATGAACTGGTCTTGGAGAGAAATGGTGATGGAAATAAAGGAAATTTCTTCTGAATGTAGAAGGAACTGTGAATGTTAGTGCAGAATGCAGGTGTTGCCAAAATAATGTTTGTTCCTTGGGAGCCTTTATTTAGAAGACTATTAAAATTATTGCTGAGCCTAATCAAGGCTGAGATTTAAACTGGAATATAAACAATTAAAGCATTCATTTTAAATAATTGCTTCAAGTTAGCAGCAGAAGTTGAAATCCAGTTTTGATCCTCTCAGTGTTGTGATTCAGACCATTCTGTTGCTTTGAGGAGTCTGAGAACTGCTCAAGGCCTGAGTGAACAAGGAGCTGTTTGGGAAGCAAAGCTGTGAGTCAGTATTAAATTGTGCCTTTATGTAAACCATGACTGTTTTTCAGAGCACTTCTCCCTCACTTCTGCAGCACAAAAAGTGCTTCAGTTCATCAGCCCTGACCATAAGTGCCTTGTGTTGTGTTTTGGTTTGTGCTGTAAACTTCTAGTGTCAAAACAGTTCAGGAATAAAACTGTGTTTAAAGGCTGGGGGGATGAATTTGAGGGATTCTGGTATTTTTTCTCCCAGTTGAAGAGTAGTCATTGTTCTAAAGATGCCTTGAAGAAAAGGAGCTGTGGGAAACAGTGAGACTTCAATGATCTGTTATTTCTCTGTACTGGAAAATGACAGATGGGTTGGAAACATTAAACAGGAGTGTTCTCTCTGTACTCACTGGAAGTAGAAGGCACTTTTTACAGAGAACACTGCTTTATCTATATTATTTAGTGTTAAAATAGAGTTTATAAGCTTTCCTAAGATGGATTGATTGCCAGCCAGGTAACTTGAGTATTTATTTTACCAGCATGGAAAGATGAGTATGAATAGATGGCTTTGACTCTGCTAGTGACAATAGGAATCCTGTTGTTTAATTTTTTGGTCATTTATAAAATAATGTCTTTTAAGGATTTAGAATCTGTTAACTCACCTTTAAAGCTTTTCACAAAACAATAAACCAAAAATGAAACCAAGTGGAAAATCAATTCTAGAATTTTTCCTTCTTCTCAGTAAATCTTTGGGGAAAGAATGGAATTGAGTAGTAGACTGAGTTTTTACATGTCATGTTGGTGGAGCTTGCAATAGTGCTGTTGTGTCCCACTGGTGTTAAAAAAACAACTAAAAAAAAAAAGCAAAAACCACTCTCACCCCCAAATTACCTTCAGTGGCACCAGAACAGGCCTCAAATACTGATGAGGAAATTTGTGAAATGTTTGTGGAAACCACTTATGCAATTCACTGCTGCTGCAGCAATTGAATAGAGGACACTGTTAGGCATTAGTTTGTTAGTCTGCTTCTCCTGCAAGTATTATGTTTTATCACTTACCATTTAAAAAGTACAGATGAAAAAGATGAACTCCTGCACTGCTCTTTATGTTGGGCTGAAATTTGTACTCCAAAGCACAGCAACTGTAAGACTTAACGTGAGAAGGGAGAAAAATAAGGGCAATACCACTTTATTAACTTGCACTAATGTTTGGATACAACTCATTGTTGGCTTGTCAAGAAAAGTCTGTTTCTCTTCTGTTTTGAAGCTAAGTGCTGGCAGGAGTGCTAAATATTTTGCCCGGCCACGAACAGAACTGAAAACAGGCTTGCATTCCACCTCAAGCTCAAGAAAATGATTTCTTTCTCCTATTTCTTTGACAGGCACAACGAAGCTTACACATGGACGAATCCAACCTGTTGTGTACATAATGTAATTATTGGTAAACTGTGGTTAGAACAGTACGGAGTGGTAGAAATTGTAAATCACAGGTAATGCTGATCATGAACGCAGGGGCTGTAGGGATTGTTGTGGTCATTTGTGTTACAGAGCAGGTTCTGATTTTTGTCAGACACACAGGAAGCTTTGTTTTGTAGATCCAAAGTCTTGTGGGATTTTTTTGGTTTTTTGTGGGGTTGGTGTTTTTTTTTTTTTCCTTCTCCTGACAAATGCAAACGCTCCCTAGGCCAGGGTTTATGGTCACAATATTATTAATGAAAAGGCACAAAGCCAGATGGTCTATGAAGTGCAAAGGTTTTGCATTTGTTAGTTACCTATCCAAATTCAGCCCCATTTACAGAGAACAGAAATTAAATTTAACTCCAGAACCACTAAATGGAATAATTGTCAGATTGGACCTTCATAGTCTTGATTGTGGTTTGTCACTTTTTTAGTTTAGATAATGGAGAATGTCTTAAATTAAGGACACAGCACAGAAAAATGACTGCAGAGTTGGGAAATGTGAACTTAGTGTCAACTGCTCTGCTAACTGCCTGTATAAAAGCTTTTTACTTACATAAAATAAATTACCTTGTAAATGATGAGGGAGGGAATTTTGTGAGAACTATTACTCCTGCACACATTTCTCTGTCAATGAGAGCTTCGATCCAACAAGCTGTTGTTTGATACTTCTCATAGCATCAAATCTGTAATCCTGTCTCCTGTACTTGCACAAAATTTTTTACTTCTGTGGAATTTTGAAATTTGTGTGCCATTTTTAATACCCTGGCCAGATAATAAACCATAGTTGAATAAAAAGAATTATATGTATGACTAACCACCAGCTAACTGTAGCTATATTAAAAAGGGTAAAAAAGTAAATTTTCAGATGTATTTAGGGGCTTGCTTCTCTAAGCATGTACTTATTTCCTCTACAGTACTGGAGATAAATGTGTCCTTAATTTTAAACCGTGTGGACTGTTTGGAAAAGAGCTTCACAGAGTAGAGGGATACATCCAGGACAAGCAGTAAGTGATAAAAGTCTCTTGGTCTCTCTGTTTTTGAACACTGGGGTATTTCTTTTGCTGGCATAGTGACCACAACTGATGGGACTGTAAATTTGCTTCCAATATAATTTTTGACCCATTTTTGTTCTCTCTGGCAGTATTAAACTCCCTGCTTCCAGGATGAACATTTAAGCATTATTAGAAAAACTGTCCAGTCCAGGTTTTGGAAATAAAGGGAAAATGCAGAGTGCTTGCAGCTGATTTACTGTTGTACAGTCATAATTCCAGTCTTCAGTTTAAAATAATGAGAATGTGGTTGTTAGAAGTTTTTAATTAACTCAAACCTGTTTTGTGACTTTGAGTCTCTGTATTAGAATTGGCTTTGATGTACCCACATTCATTTAACAGTGGCAAAGGCATGTGACTGTCATGAGGATGTGTTCTGCAGGACTGAGTGCCTGGAGGGCTGGAATGAGCTGAAACCTTTCCTTTGCCTTATCAAACATCTGTGTTTTCTAAGAATCACCCATTCTGTGATTCTGTGAGATCTGCAAATAGAAACGTGAAATGCAGCGAAGAAGGAAGCTGGGTATTTAATATAGATCAGAATCTGCAAGGCTTGGCTTGGAAGGCTCAGTGAGAAGGAAGAGCTCAGTGTCCTGTGCTTTCTCTGCAGCAGGAAGAAGCTGTGTGTGATCTATGGCAAGTGGACAGAATGTTTGTGGTGCACTGATCCCACCACGTACGAGACCTACAAGAAGAGCGAGAAGAGAGGTGGTGAGCAGAAGAAGAAGTCGGTAAGGTGAAGGATTCTTTAGGGAGAAAAGATTCTGAAATGTCAGAAATGAAATCAAAACCTCTTATTTAGGTGAATGAAGGGTTAAAAGTGTCATTTGGTAGGGGTTGGGTGCGGCAGTGAGAAGGCATTTGGCACTTTGAGCTTTGCAGGCTGTCGTGTGAGCTGCTGGCATGGAAGGGAGCTCGTAGGAATGGTGTCTGCTAGAGATTGGTCATCAAATATCAACCCCCAAGCTGATGTTGTCCAGTCCTTGAATGAGGAAAGTGGCTCTACTGCCAACTCCAGCAGTAAAAACACTAGGATTTGGGCTGTGAAAAAAATAAAAATTTTGTTTAAGTCAGATACCTTGGTGATGCAGCTTTTCAGAATTCATGATGTAGGCAATCTTTACAACAAAGAGGTCTGGAAATATGCAGGGTTTTTACTTCACATGAAAGCAGTGTCAGGTAAGTTGCTGCCAAATCCTCAGCATCACTTGGAAAATGGGAAATATTGTGTAGTACAACAGAGGTCTGTTGGGTTTCCTGATATCAACAGTTACTCACTGAAAATGAAAAGTTAAACAGAAGCTAATCACTTTTGATGTTAAGAGGCTCAAACTTTAAAAGTCTTCACATCAGAAGAATCTAGAGCAACAACAGGCCTTGCTTTTGGCTCTGGATTCCATCACGGTACAAGCTCATATTTTGACTCTTTTTTTTTTTAAATAATAAGGTTCTGTTCATCTTAAGAAAATCAACTCTTTCTTTCCTTCCTTCCTTCCTGTTGAGACTATATTTAGATGGGGAACTGTCTAACAGTAAACCAGATGTGGACATGGAAAGTAGCCTAGAAGTGTCTTTTTAAATAATGAATACTCCAACCAAATGCTTGAAATTAGACTCTTAACCATATGGAGTTGTTTTCTAGTGTATAAAACAGGCCCTGTTTAACCTAGTAGGGTATTTTTGATTGAAACAAATGACCCATGTCAGAGAGGGCAGAAAGAAAATAGAAAGGGGCAGGGAGTGAGGAAAACTGTTACTGTCACTCCAGGATGTTATTGCCTCAAACTTCCCTTCTGGTTGTTGTGGTTTTAAATGGGTTCTCATGGTGCAATCCTCTAAAATCCCACAGTGCAGCTGTCTGTGTCCTGCAGCAGTCAGATTCTCCCAGATTCTGAGAGCAGCCTCCTGAACATTGGATTTTTATATGTGCAGCACAGCAGTGCAGCTGGTAACAAAGGAACTTTGAAGGAAAGACAACTTAAGGACACAGTCTGCACAGTGATAATTGTGATTGGAGTCTGGATCATAGGAAATCAGACTGGAACGAGGGCCTGTCTTTTTTTAACCACACATCCGAATGTTTGCAAGTGATGAAGCAGTATCCAAAAGCAGGTGTACCCTATTTATGACTTAAGAACTAACTTGGGAACTGGTTTAAATTTCTGTCTTGGCTCATTTCCACCTGAAGAAATAATAGTCACATGAGGTGAAATTAAAATATGGCATAGGATGGAAGGGAAGCTAGAGAAAACACTTCTGAAAGACATTAATTTACTATTATTACTATTACTGATTTTTTTAAAACAGATACTCAAGTTTTATGTAAGTGTTGGGAGACTATTCAGGGATATCAGAAGCAAGACATGATAAAAATGAGAGGGGCTGCATACAGAATGAGAAAAAGCAAACAGTAGGGGTAAGGCAGAAGTACAGGAGTGTTCAGTATCTCAAATGTGAGAAGATTCAAAATTCTAGATGAAACCATCCAATGTTCCTTTGTTCCCCTGCCAAATGTTATCTCTGTTTCAGAGTGAAGAAGATATTAAATCTGAAAATGACGAGGCTGATGATATGCCAGAGGTTCAAGACACGGTGCAGTTCATACCAGGCAGTAAATTGCTTTGGAGAATAAATTGTAGGCCACCAAACTCATCACAGGTAACTGTTCCAATCAGCCTGTGCCTTGCTCTTGCTGGTCCCTTATCCAGGGGAACGTGAGTAATGGTCCAGGGAACCTTGTTGCAGTGTCACTCCTTGGCACAGGACCAGGCTCTGGCAGTTCTTGCTGCAGCTCTGGAATTACACAGCGAGCTCTGCTTCAGTGCTGTGCTGGGAGCAGCCCTGCTGTGTCTGAGGTGGCACAAGGAATGCATGCTCCGAGTGCAACTGGGAATCTGGGGACTTGGGCTAACCTGTCTGGGAGATCTTTGAACTGAGAGTGGCTAAAATATGGATACACATTCCCTTCTGTTGGAAGACAGGCTGCCACAGGGCGCAGTAACTGGGCAGCTGGATATTCATTTCCATAGCTTCAATGAGACTTTCTGGTGTTTTAGGTGTGGGTGGTTTTGTTATGTTTTGCTTTCTCCTAAAAATCACCATGTTAAGTATCAATATGGTAGAAAATCTGTCTTAATCCTCACAAGCAAAGACTGCTTAAAAAATGAAAGCTGTGATTTCTATCCCCATCTGCCCTTTCTTGTTCCTTCCCTCCAACAAAAAATCCAGCTGGTATTGTATGAACCTAACCTTGCCTTCAGGGCAGCCAGTAGGGGTTTGACTCAGCAGTTTCTCTTGGAGGTTCTGTTGTATCCATTCATTGTAGGGAACACTCCTTTGCTGGAATAACTTGTGTGTTCTCTTCAATTTGCTTTTAAGATGTACAATTTCACCAGTTTTGCTGTGAGTCTCAATGAGCTGGAGAAGGGCATGGAGGCGATACTGGCTCCCACGGACTGTCGGCTGCGCCCGGATATCAGGAACATGGAGAACGGGAACATGGGTATGTGTTTGCAGGAAATACTGGCACATGAGTGAGTTTTGGGAGGGGTGGCTGAAGGGAGGTCGATGCAGGAAACACTGCCTTCAGTTTGTCATTCCCAGAGCAGCCTTAACTCTTTTTCGTCCTGTGCAATGAACATGTGTTTGAACAGGGAGTGATGTATGTTTTCTCCCAGAAAAGCCTGGGAGAGCAGATGCATCCCAGGTGGATCCCAGGGCTGCTGTCTTGTGTTGTGATGTGTTTGCATGTTTGTCAGCTTGGGGGGAGCTGCAGACCTGCTCCACTTGCTCTGGAGTTTGTCTGGAGAGGCATGTGGTGAGCAGACGTGCTCTGCTGCTCTGGTGTTTGTCAGAGGAAGCACATGGCCAAATATTGATAGAAATCACTCTCTCTGTTATGCCTAATTTGAGTTCTTCCCTGCTGTCTCAGTGCAGTGTTTCTGAGAGATAAAACACCAAAATTTCAGTTTCAGCTCTGTAGCAGCAACTTTTCTGAAATGAGTTTTAGGTTTTTGTTGCCTGAGACTGCGTACAGCAAATGCTTTCTCGTGCTTAAATGAACTCTATTTCATTTCTCTGGTCTTTTCTGTGTTTTCTGCATTCTTGTTTCTATTTTGCTAAATAACCAATTTCTCTTGGAACATTGGTTAGATGTGGCAAGCAAAGAGAAGGAGAGACTAGAAGAGAAACAAAGAGCTGCTCGCAAGGAGCGTGCAAAAGATGAGGTGGAGTGGCACACACGGTAAGGGGCAAGGAAGGGGGAATTTGTTTAAGCTTGGAATAGTTGGAGGCACTGCTTGAATTGTTTTTATTCAGGGCAGCACGTGTCTGATTGCTTTCATGACAGCACAAGTTATAGTGTCACTGAAAGCATTGCTGGGTCAACAATTAAATATGTAGCTGGAAGCCAAAAGTGCTGATAAGTCTGTCCTGGATAAATTATCTAATAATAAATGCTGAAACCTGTCATAATTAACTACTGTGGTAATGCTGGATTTTTAAAATTTTTTTTAAACCTACGGAGGTCATGTTTTTGTTAGAATGAATAAAATGTTAAGTGTCATCTCTACTTTAACCAATTCCTGTCCAGCTCTTGGTAGTTGAGCAAGACATTGTGACCCTCTAGGGCCTTTTTTTTTTTTCACACTCTTTGGATTTCTTGGCTCGCATACTTCAGAAATTGCTTTTTTGATTGCATATTCAAGTGATTTCTGAGTCACAGAGTGCATCAGGGAGTGATGTGTGATTTGGCTGCTGCTCCCACAGGGTGCTTTTCACAGCTGCCAGTGCTGTGCAGTCGAGCTTGTGCTCATGGTCAGTCGCTGCAGTTGCTTCCTTCAAAGGCAAGAACTTTGGGATGCTCCATGATTTTATGAAATTCCGAGGAGAAAGCCTTCCTTTCTGAAAGCCTGGAGGAGCAGCTACGGATTAATTCCAGTTAACGCCTTGAAAAATTTCTTCCAGAGAATATAAACTTGGTTTTGGTCAATGTGGTTAAGAAGTGAGCAGCTGTTGATCTATGCAGGGCACAGCCCCATAGAACAGAAACTGTTTCCTCTTGGGACAAATTTCCAAAAATGATTGCATAACTGATTTGGCATCCTTTTAAAGTAAAAATTAATATATATAATCTAGAGTATCAATGATATTTTTATTTGGAATAGGACAGCAATTTTAAAATCCATTTCATACTCCTTGACTTTATGCTAAAAAAAAAACAAAAGTGCTCTACAAGGTGGTGATAATTGTGTAGAAAGTTCAATGATTTTCATGTTCAGAATATTTCCTGAGAATTTTTTTCTGATAAGAAATGCCAGTGTATTTTTAGAAAGTTTTGTGAAAGAAGCAAAGTTGGGGTTTTTTTTGCCCTGTTAATAACTATTCACTCTGCTTTTTTTAAAAATTCTTTCTCTCCTTTTTCTTTTTTGTTTTACAGGTGGTTTCATCAAGGCACTAACCCATACACTGGGACTCCAGATTGGCTGTACTCAGGTGGCTATTTTGATAGAAATTTCTCAGACTGTCCAGACATATACTGAAATTCCTGAACCAATTGCTCATCTCATCCGGACATCTAGTTACTAGATTTCATTCCAAGCCGGTTACTCTGGTTTTGTTGATAGCAAAAACCAGCTTTTCTAAGTAAGTTTTAACAGAAATTCTGTCAGTCAACAATCAATGATTTAATTATCACTAACGTTGGATTGCCAAATATTTAAATACTGTTGCGCTCATTCCGTAAGGCTGCACCTGAAATCAGCAAGTTTTCACTAATTTTCAGAGGGACCTTTGGTTCTCCATTTCCTCCCCTAGTTTCTCTGGCAGGAGGATACGCTGTATCCGTAGAGCACATAACATCCTTGAAAACTACGTAACTTAAATAAAATAGAGATAATATCCTCGTTACTTAGTACAATAGTGAAGAAGCTGAAGTTTTTGGCACTTGGAGCAGGGATGAAAAGCCACCATGGTACCAACAGGATCAATCCTGTCCCTCTCCCTGTACTGTATGTAGCACTCCCTGGGCATGGGAGCTCCCAGCCCCCTCTCAACAATTCCATAACTGAGAGACTCAAGGCACAAAAGCCAGCCCAAGCCTCTCACACTGTAGTTGTCTGTTACAGAGTCTTCACAACTTTGGGACACTGTGAGCATTAAACTGTATACCTGTGATAAATCCCATAGAGCATACCTTAGCAGGAGGGAAGGGCACACCCAAAACGTGCTTTTCCTGAGGTCAAATGCTGTTCTTACCATAGGAGAAGCTTGGGAAGCAATAGCAGGAATGTCGAGGTGGTTCCAATGTACAATATATTGCTTGCTACCACTTGGAGGCTTAACTCTTCTGCACTACCTTTGGCAGCTTTGGCACTGTCTATGCTTCTAGACTAAACTTTCCTTTGGAAGCACTTCCGTGTGTGTATCCACACAGGCTCATGTTTTGGGGAAGTTTTGGTTTGCATGTTTCTCATTATTAGGTCATGTCTGTTCTGTACATTGTGAAAAAGCAGAATCAATTTAAAGCTTTGGCAGAGTTATACCTATTACAAGTTTCCTGTGAGCACGTGATGTCAAAAAGTGGGATTTTTTTTTTTTTTGTTCTGTGTCAAACCATCGAAGCCATATAATACTGGAAATAATCAATTACTGAATTGATGCATTCATTTTCTTTCAAGTGGTACACTTCAGGGAGCAGGGTGGGGAGAGAGGCTTGAAAAATTAGGTCCAGTAATTAAAACTAATCCTAATCTTGCTGCTTCTTTTATGAAAGTTTTTAATTGAGTAACCAGGCTAAAATGGAGAGCGGCTGCACTGCAATAAAGTTTACAGTAATTTAGAAATTGTTGGTGTTAAGTGCCAGCAACATGAAGAGTTCAAGAAAGAACTGGTCTGATTGATGTCCAAAACATCTGTGATTTCATCCAAAAGCACATTTTTGAAATGTTTCTCTCCTAGCCAGGATTAAAAAGCAAAAGAAAATTAACATATTCATAGAGAAACATTTTTCTGTCAAATAACATGTACAACAATTAGATTAAATTTGGGGAAATTTTAGTTGTTTTCATTGGAATAAGAGAAGCTGTAAAACTTCTAGGCAGTAAGGAAGGGCATCATCTGAATCTTGTTCATGGCAACTTCATTCTGTTGCCAAAATTTGTACCTTGTGTTGATGAAAGTCTTCAGAACTTGAGCTGGGCTTAGTGGCACAGTGGGGTTGTGTTTGTTCCCAGTAAGGGCACAGACACTTCTGAAAAGACACTGCTGATCCACATGGAACAGCATAAAAATAGTTTTGATAAAAACCTGAACTTTAACGAGTGTCAGGCATTATAACCCCTTCCCAAACTTGCTGCACACGCTGTAGGGAATTTTTTGTTAGGTGAGGATTGAAGGGAATCACATATTAGACCAGTGGGAGTTTAATACTTGCTCAAGCTACAGAGTATGTTTAATGCTGGAGTGATGTTTTTAAAATGCGTCTAGAAATAGAAATTGCCTGAATGGAAAAAACTGTACAGATGTTCTGTTTCTAAGAGGAGGTGTACAGGTTGGCATCCCTTTTGTCTAAGCCAGGATTTAAATTCAAAGACCTAAAGCCTTGTCATTTTGTGAAAGCATGAAACAATTGTACCAATGTGTTTAATCCAAACTTCAGTATAGAATCTTCATGGGATATAAAAAGAAACTGGGAACATTTCCAATGCAAGAACACTTCATTAGTTACATCTTCACCCCCTACTCCCATTCCTTTAGTCTAAAGTTTTCAGTAAAATTTCAGGTTAGCTCCAAACCCATTTTTCTAATTTATTGTTCTTCATTAGCACCACTTTCAGAACCCTTTTCCTGCGCTGCCGACACGGCTCTGCTTGGCCAGCCCTGGCATTCCTAATGCTCTCAAAAGTCCAAAAGTTTTATTTTCGATGCTGATCTCGCCTCAGTAGTTTACGTGTCAAAACATTAATACCTTTGCACCTTTTGAAAGAATGTCACTTTTATAACTTGATTAAACACTGTATATAAGATAACTGTGTTAGTATATGTTAATACAGCTACGTAGAGAAAGCAGCTAGAAAGAAATTATAATAAATACTTAATAAATACCCTTTGGGCCTCTGGATGGTGACAGATTTTTGTGAGACCTGTACAGAGCAGCTGGTGGCGGGCAGGGGGACTCTGGCTTTGCTCAGACAGCTCTGGGGCTGGACCTTGATTGCGGTGCCAGGTCAGAAACCTGCGGTGGTCGGGAATCGGCATCAGGAAGAGCCTTGGGAGTGCTCCCAGCACCGAGACCTCACATTGGTGTGACCATGGAGAGTCTGGTGTGAGCTGGAGCTGGGCAGAGAGTGGACTTCTGGTAAAAAATGTTATTACAGATGTGAAAGTTAACTTCGGAGTTGCTGTACAGCATTGGTGTCTTGGAGGTGACGTCCTGTTGTAAATGAGGAGCAGCTTTTCACGCATCTGGCATTTACAGAATTCTTATCAACCGGATTAAGGAGGACAGGAACCATCTATCCCAGATCACCCAGAGACACCAGAACTATTAAAAAGTATTTATTGTTGTTTAATAGTTAAAAACAATTTCCCAGTAAATTTTTTGCCAAAAACCCAAGACTTTGCCCAGTGATGCTGCTCCTGCTGGGAATACACCTGCGTTGGCCAGGCCCCACACCGCACACCGCCGGCTCCTTGGAAACACCTGGGATTTGGGTCAGGGAAGCAAAATACTGAAATTCTGCCAGGCAACGCGGGCTTTGGGCATGGGCCCGGCCCGCCTCCGTGGAAGGAGTTATTTTTTGTAACCATTCCCCGCCGGTGCCGGGAATAAAGGTGTTGTTGGACACGCGCTTCCCTGGGCTGTGCTTGGATGTCAGAGGGATGGGGCTGAGGGGTCATGAGGGGGTGGG
>VZTJ01001560.1:2226282-2292659 GCA_013397795.1 Orthonyx spaldingii | reverse complement strand
AGGGGCCGGCCGGGCTGGGAGCGCGGCGCGATCCCGGGAACAGCCGCGCAGTCCCGCAGGGCCGGCCGGGCCCGGCATCGCCGCCAGGCCCACGGGTCCGTCGGTGCGGGAGGCGAGGGCCGGGGGTCACCGTGAGGGGTCACCGTGAGGGTCCGTCGAGCGCGGGGCAGCCTGCGGGGCTTGGCAGGAGTGCCGGAGCCGCAGTCTGAAGATACAGCAGGGCTTCCTGCTTTGAACCATGGTTCGAACTGAAGAAGGAAGTGCCGAGGGACGGGGGCTTCATTTTCAAGCACCTCAGCACATTTTATTAGTGAGAGGCTGTAGAGCCTCCTGTCTTCATCCAGGATTCCGCTTTAGCTCAGTGGAATCACCCTGGAATTCTGCAGGCGGTGTGACAGATTGTTTCTGTGAAGCCACCTGATAAAGGTTGAAATTTGATATTGGGAAGAGAGGCTGTGGGAAGGTTTCTCATCGCACCTGCTGCTCTCTCTCTTTCCAGGATGTCTTCAGGTGCATTATTTCCAAGCCTGGTGCCAGGCTCCCGTGGCTCCTCAAGCAAATACCTGGTGGAATTTCGGGCAGGGAAGATGTCCCTGAAAGGCAGCACTGTAACTCCAGACAAGAGAAAAGGCCTTGTTTACATCCAGCAAACTGATGATTCCCTCATTCACTTCTGCTGGAAGGACAGGACTTCGGGCAATGTGGAGGATGTGAGTATGAGCTTGTGTTTCAGTGCTGAGGTGTTATGTCATGTTCTGATCTGCTGAGACTGCAGAAGGAGCTCCTCCAGGACAAATTAGGGTGAGAATGTCACTGACAGACCTGCACTTCCTTGTCCTCTCTGCTCTGAGGAGTAGATGAAAGGAAGTTTGTGGAGGAGGGCAGAGGGCTTTGGGAGGTGAAAAGGAATACTGATGTATTTTCTCAAACATTTGTTTCTCCTGACACGCTTTCCAGGATTTGATTATTTTTCCTGATGACTGTGAGTTCAAGAGAGTCCCGCAGTGCACCACGGGCCGTGTGTATGTATTGAAGTTCAAGGCAGGATCGAAACGACTCTTCTTCTGGATGCAGGTTTGTGGGAAGCCAGTGACAAAGGTCTGGGATCAAAAATACCCCCAGTGTGACTCATACCAAGAGCAATTCTCTTGCAGGAGCCGAAGACAGACAAGGATGAGGAGCACTGCCGTAAGGTGAATGAGTATCTCAACAATCCCCCCATGCCAGGGGCACTGGGTGGGAATGCCAGCGGAGGCCACGAGCTCTCAGCACTAGGAGGTACAGTCCATTCTCTGCTCCTTCATGTCAGAGGCTTTTTTTTTTTTTTTCTAATTTATGTCTAGAATAAGCCCCTAGAGTTCCCTAGGAAGAAATCCCTGATGGCTGTGGAGGGTGAGCTGGGGACAATATTCATATCAGAAGCGTAAAAGTGCTTTTAGCAGAATAAACTGTGCTGTTAAAATAGGTGTAGGCTGAAAGTTAAGACTGCCAGGAGAAATCTCTTTGTTTCCAGTAGATTCTCTGGAGTCTTAACCTCTTTATGAAGCCAAGTTCCATTTATCTTTTATGAAGATCATGAATCAGTAAACACTTGAAACTGTTTTTCCATACAGAATGTGATGCCAATTAATCTCCTGCTGTTTGAGCCGGAGTGCTGTGAAAAAAACTATGTGAATATGTTGTGTTTCAGAATGTTTTTGTTTTTAGGTGAGGGTGGCTTGCAAAGCCTTCTTGGAAACATGAGCCATAACCAGCTCATGCAGCTGATCGGACCAACGGGCTTAGGAGGACTTGGTAAAATGCTTTAATATCTTTATGCCAAAATGGTATTTTCTCCTGCCAGGTTAAATCTTACCTGACAATATTTTCAAGTGGTGCTATTGATCTCAATAGCGCTTCTTTCACGTGAAAAGGCAAGGCCCTGCCTCAGGGAGAGAAAAAGGGTACCAGACTCTACACAGCACTCATCTCAGGGCTTGATCTGCAAGGAACCTTGGTTCTGCTCCTTGCTGCACTGAATCTTCTGCTTTTTTTCCCCTTGTTTTTTTTCTACTCCTTTTGTTCCTCCTAAATATTCACTGGAGCAGGGTCTGAAAACCAGTGATTTGTTCCTGGTGAATGTGCTGGTTACCAAGCTGTGGAGTTGCTTGTGTTGTCTCTGATCCAGTGAATATTTGAGTGCAAAGTAGAAGGAATTCAAGAGGAAGGTCAGAGTGGTCCCACCCCACAGCACTCCCCAGTCAGAGGGGCAAGGCTCAGGGCAGGGCTTTCTCTGCTGGGCAGCCCTGGGGAGAGCTGGGATCACTGGTTTCTGAAGGGGCTGTGGGGTGTGTTGGAGTCCCTGCTGTGATCTGTTCTCAATGCTCTCTGTGCTCCAGGAGCATTTTCTGAGAGGCCAGACCCTTGAGTGCAGATTTGCAAAGGAGTACAGATGGCAGTGACTGAGGTTCTGTGCTTAAGCTCAGATGTCCATTTTTGTGGAGCTGGCTGGTGTCTTCTTAGGTTCAGATGCAAGTCTGGTCTTGGTGGGGTGTTCAGATGCAAATCTCATGTTAGTGTTGAAAGGTTCTGGCCTTCTAGGATGTGTTTGGAAAAGATCTTCCTCTTG
Source organism: Orthonyx spaldingii (assembly GCA_013397795.1). Classification (NCBI taxonomy): domain Eukaryota; kingdom Metazoa; phylum Chordata; class Aves; order Passeriformes; family Orthonychidae; genus Orthonyx; species Orthonyx spaldingii. The sequence goes on along the minus strand of VZTJ01001560.1, from coordinate 2,290,051 downwards.
AAGCTTCACACAATCCTGAGACTGTCCTCCTTTTCTCAACACTTTTCCTCAGCAGTTCTTCTCTCCTTGCCTTTACATCAAGCCATAAGCCAGATCGACATGTAACAGAAAGAGAACCATCTGCTTGCTGCTGCAGTGGTTGTGCTGAATCCCTGGGGATCATTTCCCCTGGGAGTGTCGTCTTCTTCACATCTGGTTTGCATCTCCTGGGGCTCTGCAGAGCTCCAGAGGAGCTCTCTTGCTCCTGGGTTACTTTTACTATGAAATGGAGCAGAGCAGTGTGTGGTGCAGCCAGGTGAGCTTCACCTGCCCTGCCTGCTGCTGGGGAAGCTCTGGGATGAGTGACAGAATTGTTGGTTCAATGGGATTGTTCCTGTACAAGGAGGGAGTGACCTGCAGGCTCTACTTCTGCAGTTGGCCACAGGTTTGCTCACAGAATGCTGTCGTTCTGTCCTCTGTTCCCAGGTGCTCCCAAAGGTGGGTGAGAAGTGCAGGTGCTTTGTGTGTAAAATCAGGTGTGGTGCAAGGAACTACTGATGGTAAATGGAGCCTTTGGCTGGTGTGGCTCGAAGGAGCTGCAGGGGCACATTCGAGTCCCTGACAGCTCCGAGGGACCCAGCAGCCAGGCCTTTGCCCAGCTGAGGTTCTTGACCCTGCCATAAGCCCTTGGTAGTTGGAATGTGTGATGGAGGAGGCTGGTTCTGGTTTCTTTCACATAGGGCTGTTGGTTTCCTGCTGGCTGCTCTCCTGGGAGCACTTGGTGCGTGGAGCTGTCCTTCCTTTGCCTGTGGAAAGGGCTTGGCTGATTCTGTTGCTGCATCTCGGCGTTAGGTTTGAAGCTGCAAACCCCTGGTGTGTGGGGAGAGAGTGGTGGCAACTGAGACGCCTCTGGGATCTTCTGAGGGCCTTGGCTTTAAAGTTCATAGCAAAGTTGGATTTTTGGGATAGCAGATAAGAGCAGAGGGCTGTGTTACAGTGATGTACGTACGGCACGAACCGGAGTAACTTCATCCTTGTACACCTAGAAATTGAGTCGTTTCTGAGATGTTCAGCTCTCTATTGGGAATGCAAGATCAGAAAACAAGATTCTGTTGACAGAAGGGGATGGGAGGGTTGGGTTGGCCTCTTTCACCCCCTCCTCTATTTTAGCAAATAAAACCTTTCAGGTACAAGAGCAACCTCTCCAGAGAAGAGAGGTGCAGAAAACCTGAAGAAATAAATGTCTAAACCTGCTCTTCTCTTATGTTTACGGAAGGTGGGCTGGGCGCGCTGACGGGACCTGGGCTGGCCAGTCTGCTCGGGAGTGGGGGACCCCCGACCAGCAGTTCATCATCAAGGTAGGAGGCCTTGTCTGCCCTGGGCCTGCAGAGCTTTTCTAATGTGAACTTGCCACTTCTGTGGGAGGAATCATGGCCTAGTGAATGGGGAATATGGTGGGAATCAAGGCTGCTTATTACCTCTCTAAAACGAGGTGGGAGTTTTCACATTGTAAGGGTTTGAAACGAAGCTTTTCAGAAGACAAGAGGTTTTTTGCAGGGAATTAATTGTCCTAATTACCTTGCCCAGCTCTCGCAGCCAGTCCGCTGCAGTGACTCCATCTTCCACGACTTCTTCCACCCGTGTAACGCCTGCCCCGTCCGTTCCTGCGGCTGCCTCCGTGACCAGCCCCAGCCCCGTTCCCAGCTCGGGTAATGGAACCAGCTCAGCCACCAGCCCAACCCAGCCCATTCAATTGAGTGACCTTCAGAACATTTTAGCTACTATGAATGTGCCATCTGGAGCAGGAGGACAGCAAGGTAACAGTGTTCTGACCAGGCAGATGTTGGATCCAGGAGTCCTTTGGAGCTGTTTTACTGTCCTGCCCTGTTCCACATTGGTTTGCAAAGTCTCTTAATTTTTTTGTTCCAGTTTTTTAGTGTGGGTTTTTTTGTCTTTTTTTTTTTTTTTAAATTTCAGTGCTGTTCTTGGCTGCTTCAGGAGACTTATTCTTACTCCAAAACTGAGAGGAAGAAAAAATGGTGGCAGTGTGCTAATTGTTAATTCTCAGACCCTGACTAGATAATTTGATTTACATGACAAAAACATGGGGTTTGTGTGTAGTCTAATGGCCAACCCTTTGTTTTCTCCTAGTGGACCTGGCAGCTGTTCTGACTCCCGAGATCATGGCTCCCATCCTGGCCAACGCTGAAGTTCAGGAGCGATTGATGCCTTACCTTCCCTCAGGGGAATCCCTGCCACAGACGGCGGAAGAGATCCAGAACACCCTGACGTCTCCTCAGTTCCAGCAGGTCGGTGCCTGGCTCTGGGGGGAAGTACACTCCTCCCTCCCCCTTCCCCATCCTCCTGCTTCACCTTGCCCTGCTTCTGCATGTTCCTGGCACTGTTCAGTGGGAAGCTGCTCAGTAGAAATGGAAAGGAGAAAGAACGTGGTTTAATGGAGCACTAGTTCTTCCTTCCTGCAGTCACTCAAGGGCAGATGGGAATGGTTTTTACTTTTTCTTTTGGAGTTGGGCTTTACCTTTTTCTTGACTATAAATGCTCTCTGGCAAATGACAGGAGTAGTAGCAAATTCATTATTCCCTTTCAACAAGGGGCTCCTTAAAGGTAATTTCAAGTGACTGAAGAGAAGTGATGCTCATAGTTACTGCACTACATCCCTTGAAACACCAGTCCTTAATTCCAGGACACTGTGTGATCAAAGCTGGTGTGTTACAGACCAATCTGAACTAGTAATTTACAGTAATTGATTGAAATTTGTCAATTTGCAAAATTTCAGTAGCTTAAATGACTGTTCTAGATTAAACTGCAGCAACTTCCATGCAGACAAAAGGAAGTGAGAGACATTTAACTGGTGATTATTTGATTGCACATCTGCTTCCAAGCCCTGCTCTGACAGGACTGCTCTCCTCCTGTGGTTACTGCTGCAGCAATCTGATGCAAACTTTATTTTGATGCTGTTGACTCCAATTCACAGGCTTTGAGCATGTTCAGTGCTGCCTTAGCTTCAGGACAGCTGGGCCCACTCATGAGCCAGTTTGGGCTACCTGCAGAGGCAGTAGATGCAGCAAATAAAGGCGGTGAGTCCTGGTGCTGGTGGGGAGCAGGAGGGAGGGGGTTGTTGGGGGTGCAAAACAACCACTGAGTGTGGGCTGTAAAATCAGCTTCTCTCTAACTCTCCAAAGCTGACTCTTGCACTGATGTTTACAAGGACAAGTCATTTAATGATTCATCTGAAATCACTGAACACGGGGAGCTTTGGGGGTGGGGGTATCCCTTTTCCCTAATGAGCTGTTAATATCCCTCCCCTTACTGCAGGAATTCTGATCTTAGGATGCCCATGCACAGTTAAAGTGCACAAAATACGGTGTCAGAGAGATCTGGATGTGTGTTGCTACTGTTAAAACTTTCTTCCCTGCTAATGCACACTAAAGCAACTCTTTGCTTTCTTAAGTAATGAAGCTTTAACCTTGTGTGGACAGGACATTTCCTGCCCAGGAAATGCAAAGCTCATTAACTCATGTGTTTAACTTCCAGATGTAGAAGCCTTTGCCAAAGCCATGCAGAACAGCGTCAAGTCAGACCAAAAGGAAGGAGACTCTAAGGACAAGAAAGATGAAGAGGAAGATATGAGTTTAGATTAAGTTATTTGCTCTTCCTTACAGATATTCCTAGATACTAACTTAAGCAACTGCAGTAGGATTACTAACTTCATATTATGCTTATATAAATCTACAAATAAAGGAATTTTCTTTATCTGCCATACTGTTCCTTCAAATCTGTACAGTAATCCCTACAGTGCTGATTATCCCTCTTCCAGCTCATCAGCCTGATGCTTACTCTCCCCAGGTAAAGTGAGAGAGAGTAACATAAAACTTTATTTGACTCCAAAGTATGTACCAGTGATTTACAAAGACCATCTTTAATACTACAACTTAAAAACAGGTCATAATTACATTTGTTTAAGATGAACATGTTAAAAACCCATTTTACAATATTTACCCCTCATAAAAAAAACCCCCACAATATAACGATATAAGTTACAAGTCCATTTCAGAAGCAAGATTTTGTCCCCGAGTGGCCAGATATATATATATACACACACACAAATATATATATGATGTGTAAGTGCACAAGTGAACTGGGTGTTTTGGGAGGAAAAAGCTGCTTTCAAGTGGAGACTGCACTACAGCAGGGCTGAGGGAGGCTGAGCAGGAGCCAGGGCAGGTGAGGGCCAGGTGCCACCTCGCACACCTGGCCACGTGTGGGGGTAACCTTTCTATTTTCTCCCTTTCAAGCAATAGTTTCTTGCTTCACACAAGAGGACTTTTGTCAGTGTACGACCAGTGCTGAATGCAAGTGCAGAGCCAGTGGTGGTTGTGCCTTTCTGCTTTCCCTCAGCAGTTCTCCCAGCCTATTCTGTTCTTGTTTTGATTCTTATAAATTACTCTGATAAGATGCTAATTCTGCAAACAGAATTTTGTCCAAGTTCCCCCTTGCAGAGCTCTTTGCGTTGCAGTAGCAGGTGAGCTGAGACTGCCCTTGGGGGGAGGTTAAATGTGCCCTTGCTTATAAAACCCCAAAACCGACAGAATTAATCCAGTTTGTCCTAATTGCATTTATTACAAAACAGGAACTGCCTGCAGCCTTTATCAGCAGACAGTCTGTGACAGGTTATTAATAGCCTCAAGTGTTCGGTGAATTAAATCTATGTGCGTTGTACGTGTGGGGTGAAGGGAACAGGATTGAGGCCGTGCTGCAGGGCTGCTCTGTGCTGCAGCCCACGCTCCCACCACGAGCCACGGGGCAGCACGAACCCCGTCACAGATCCTCAACCACCCAGGAAGGACTCCCCTGTGGCCACATCCCGCTCCAACTTTTTGGTTCTATTTGTGAAACATCCCTGAAGCGCCCCCTTCTCCCCAACCGTCCTCCCCTGCCCTCCTTCCCCTGGGATTTGTGGCCCCTCTGGTTTGGCCCAGACTTCTGCCTGCAGTCACTGAGAGAAGTGTGTCTGAGCACGGTCAGTGCTCTCGGGTGGTGACGCCGGGGCCGGAGCAGTTCTGTCCCTCGGGCTGTCCGTGGATGTGGCACTCAGAGTACAGGGCAGCCCTTCAGGCCCACGGAGCCACGGGCAGCCCCGGCTCCAGGCAGGTCCACGTGCCTCCGGTTAATCAGCAGGTTCCTGACACAGCCCACGTAGTGAGGGAGGGGAGGTAACAGCAGCCCTGTGCTGGCCTTGTCTGTCTCTGCAGAAGGAACAGGGAAAAGCAGGCTTTAATCTGGCAAAGGCTTAAATACCTTTTCCCTGTACCAGGAATAGTATCTCCCTTGCCCTTGGGGTATTTCATCCTACTGCACACGTCTTTCCCAACTCACCTGGCAGCCCTCCCAGGGAGAAGGTCGCTCTTGTGCTGGGTGCAGGAGGCTGGCTGGGTCCCACCGTGTGGTTGCCTTCTGTGTCCACATCCACCTGGATTATGTTTTTCCATTTGGTAACTTCAAAAGAAAACAACAGTCAGTGGTTCTTCCATACCCATGGAGCAAGCCCACCTCTGCCCTCCAGCCTAGACCAGTGCTGGAACACAGCAAAACTCCTGGGAGAGTCAAAGGGCCTGGCCTGGGCTCGTGGGAAATACCCAGAATCCAAACAATCTCCCCCAAAACCTCACCTGGCGCTGGTTGAACAAGATGAGGGTTTAAAATAGAGCTGTGCTGAGATGGGGTTGCAGCTGTGCCCCCAGACCCAAAAAGGGTGTGATGCAAAACAGCATTTGCTCAATGGCAGCTACTTTAAAAGGCTGAGTTTCCTGTACAGGAGTGAATCCTGCAATCCTTGCTCCCATTTGTGGTCTTTGAGCCCACTGGACACCCTTGACACCAAAGCAAATTGGGCTTCCACTTAAAACTGGACACAGTCCAGGATGGATCAAGTCCTGTGGCAGCCTTGCCAGCTGCTCCATGATGTGGAAAAACAACCTGTCTCTCCTGCCCACCAGATCCAACAGTGCTAAGATCAGGCAAGAACTCTTGTTAATTAGAAACAGACCTCATGACAGCTACAAACTCCCAAATTAAGTGCATATGGCAGGGGGAGAGGGTTTAAATCCCCAAGCCTGGGCTTGCCCTGAACTCTCCTAGGAGGTGTGGGCTGAGCAGGGCTGGAGCAGAGTCACAGAACCAAGGGAGCTGTCACCTCACCTGCAATGGTGTGCCACTGCCCGTCACAGAGAGCTGGGCACGTCACCGAGGTGGAGAACTCATCAGCCCCAGCGTTCGCTCTCACAGTGACCTGGTGTGAGACAAACCCATCAGAGCCTGGAGGGCAGAGAGGGACAGGCAGGAGACACCCACTGCCTCTGAAAACCTGTGGGGAAGCCACCCTCCCCGTACCTTGGTCTCCTCCATGTAGAGCAGCAGACGGTGGCTTCTCCTTGTGCCAATGTGGAAGATGAGGCCAGAGGCGCTGCGGGGACGGACCTCCAGTGTCACCTCCAAGTCCTGCTCGGTCATCACTGCATCAGCTGGAAGAGAAATGCCATCGGTGAGGAGAGAGGAGCAAGGGGATTCCCCAGGGATGAATTCCTCCTAGTCCCAGGCCACTGTGGGGTACCTAAGGTGATGGAGCCGCCATCCCTGGCAAAGAAGACCCCGCTCTCCAGGGCACCCTCGTAGCACGGTGTCACCCCAAAGGTGCGTGAGGGGGGACCCAGCGGCCTCCCGTCCAGCTGTGGGTTCCTCAGGCAGCCGTCGAAGCTGGAGGCTGATGCAGCCTGCGGAGAGAGGCCACGGGACTGAGCACAGAGGGGGCAAAAGCTGGGAGGCACGAGGTGACGCCATGGGACTGGGAACCAGCAGAGAGAGGGTGATGCCATGGGACTGCCAAGCCCTTACCGGTATGTGAGCCATGGCTTTTCCAGCTGGAACCCCCCCCACATACAAGGGGGTCTGGGCCACGAAGAGCCCTGTGGTGGCCACTGCAGCATCCTGGGCTCGCAGCCCATCGATGACCAGCTGGACCCGGCTCTGGTCTCTGCTGAAGAACACCTGCAAGGACCAAAGGTCAGTGCCAGAACTGGGAGCTTCCCAGGTTGGGAGCAGCTCCAGGGCTGTGCTCAGTGAAGGGAGACCTCAGCTCAGAGGTTCAGGCAGCCCTGGCTGTGTTTTCACTGTCCCCTTTGCTCCCCTGAGACTGCAGGTGTCTATCAGGAAGCGATGCCCAGAGCAGCGCTGCACTGAGCCAGCCCCTGCAGGGGCACTGACGTGGTTTGGGGAGCCCTGCTGAGCCCTGCTCCTGCTCACCGTGTGCCAGCGCCGGTCGCGGTACTTGTCCTTGCTGCGGACGCGCAGCCGGCGCCTGCCCATGTCCACCAGGAACACAAAGCGCCCGTTGGAGATGAAGAGAGCCATGGAGGAGCCCCGCTGGCCTGCCACGTAGAAGAGCAGCCCACTGGAGGAGTTCAGCTTCACCTCCAGGGAGAAATGGGACCTGCAGCGACAGGGAGTGATGGGCTCTCACACAACTGCAAGGACACGTGCTTCCAGGCCATGATGCCAGGGCCAGGTTTGCGCATAGTGGGCACGGGGTGAGGCTCACCTCCACCCAAAGGAGGCTGGGATCTCATCAAACTCCCAGCGGCTGCTCGGGGTCCCCCCGAAGCGGAAGGTGCCCCTGGCTGCGCGGGGCTGGCGCTGCAGCTGGCACAGCCCGTCCTGGTTGTGGCGGCGGCCCTTCGGCGCAGGCTTGCCCTGGGCACCAAGGAATGGAGTGAGGGGAGCACCCCTGCACGTGCCAGCAGAACAGCTCTGCACTAGTATCCGAGGAGGATGAGGAGGAGGATGTGGGGAGCTCTGGCAGCATGCAGTACCTTGGGTTTCCGCCTGTCCTTCTTCGGAGTGACTCTGAGCTGCTGCGGCTGCTCGCCCGAGGGACAGCTCATAGTGACATTGATGCTCTCCACGTTCTGCTGCAGGTCCACCACCATCTGCGGCTCCTTCGTCCTACACACGGGGAGAAGAGGTCCCTGTCACCACACCAGCTGGGAGGTGGGAAGGGGCCGAGTTCTGCTGTCTGGAAGTGGCAGGGAGTCTCTCACCGCCTGACGAAGACGTTCCCGATGCAGCCGGTGAGGTTGCTGAGGGGCCCTGGCTCTGCCGAACCCCCGAGCTGGAAGAGCCAACGCCCGTCCTGGCGCCGCTGCCGCTGGTTGGGCCCGGGGCCTATCCTGGTGTCCTGCAGCTCGTCGTCCACGTACAACCGGACCCTGGGGGTGGTAGGGAGACTCAGCAGGTCCCCGTGGCTGTGGGCACCCCGGCCCCCCAGCAGCACCCACAGCAGCACCCACAGCAGCACACATACCCATGGGCATCGCTGTAGAAGGCCACGTAGTGGGCCCTGCCATCCGCATAGGCATTCTCAGTGGTGACTTTGCTTCCCAGCAGGTTCAAGGACAGCTGACCCCTCTGGAGGGACACCTGGCACGTCCCCTCCTGCAGAAAGCATCACCCAGCAGCTCAGCAGCTGAACCCCAAGGAAGAGCCCACTTCCCCACTGCCCTCCGGGAGCTCAGGGTGCAGATCTCACTGCAGATTCACATCCTGGTCCCGCCAAAATCCCCTTTCTCCCCACAGGAAGCAGCATCTCCCCAGCAGCCCCACTGCCAGGATACCCAGGGGGCCTGTGGGTGCCCACCTGGGTGGAGTGGTGGTAGAGCAGCCCATCACGCTGGCTTGTCTGGAAGCTGAAGCCGCTGTAGAAGTCCTGTAGTCCTGGCACATCCATCAGAGCCAGGGTCAGGTAGCCGTGGCCATGGACGCTGACGGAGCGGGCAACCTGGGAGGGACAGCACAGAGGCAAGGTGGGGCTGCTGGGAGTGGAACTGGCCCTGCTGGGGTGCTGGGAGATGAGTGAGGTGCTCTGGTTCCTTGCTGGTGCTATGGCCAACCATGTGGAGCAAGCACCTCACCATGACCCCTCTGCACTGAGGATGTGGGGGGTTTATGCTTGTTTCTGTGTGAATGAGGGGAGATGGGGCCTCTCCTGGGGGTCCTGCAGACCCCTTCCCTGACAGACCCTTCCCCCAGCATGCTGGCCAGGCTGCCAGGGTTCTGTGCTCACCAGCAGGTCCGAGGTGCACCCATAGCTGACGCCTACGGTGCTCATGCGCTTGAGGTCGACGTATTTGCCCAGAGCCTTCAAGCCTTTCATGCAGCCCCGGATGGGCCCACCCGTGGGGAAGAGAGCTTTCAAGCTGCAGGAGAAGCAGGCAGTGTTAACAAGGACAGCCCCAGGCAGGACACAGCCCTGAGCAGGATCTGGCCCTGCAGCTCTTCAGGCGAAGTGCCTGGGAAAGAACCGTGATGGTCGCAGGTATCTCCAGTGCCAAGGCTGCTCCAAAGCACCCAGCACGGCAAAGGAGGACTTGGTGACACCCACCAGCACCTCATTCCTCACCAGAGATGGAAAAGTTGCCATCAGGATGATGGACAGGGAGAGGAAATTTTCCACCAGAGTTTCAGCGGGGTTCCAACAGCCCTGGGTGTGGCTGAGAAAGGGCCAGGGCCACCACCAGGGACTCGAGGGGGAAGATGCTGATTGTCCCACCCTATTGCAGGCTGGACCCACCTGGGGGGCAGCACAGCTGGGGGCACACCCCCTAGGTAGTAGGAGACAGCATTCTCCAGGGAGTTCTCCTGCTCCACCACAAAGATGGTGAGGCGCTCCACCCGCACCAGGATGCGCTTCTTGTTATTCATTTTGAGGAGGAAAATCTGGATCTGGAGACACAGAAGAGAAATGGTCCTTCAGTCTGGGGCAATTAGGTCCATCACAGAGGGCAGGACAAAGTGTCTAGTTAATGGCTCAAGTCAAAAAACTTTTTGCAGCTCTTCTCCCCTCTAAAACAAGAGTCTATGTGCCTCCCCACCCCAAATTAGGAGCCCTCCCTCCGAGGGAGTCCTGTTCCCTCTTACTGCTTTGTTTGTGGTGCTGCTGATGGTGAGGGAGGAGGAGTTGCTCGGTTTTGCCATCTCCAGGCCAGAGCTGAAGTCATAGTAAAGCGCCAGTTTCCCATCCCGGATGGCCAGACACAGGAACTGACCCTGAGGGAGGAAGGATGGACACTCAGCAGGTGTCCAGGATGCAGCTGTGGCACTGAGCCCACCTGCCCTTTAGCACTGGTGGGAGCAGATCCCGCTGCCAGTGCCCTGGTCACAGTTATTTGGCATTTATCTTCAAACACTGCAAGCTGGAAATGCTCCTTGCAGCACTGCCTGCCCCAGTGAACCACCGCCCAGCTTGGAGGGTCTCCCAAGTTCTGGGGAGCCCCTCCAGCACCAGCCAAGTGACTGCTGTGAGGTTTGGGTCCACAGACCTCCTCTCCCCAGTGTCCTGAACTGGGAATGCTTGCAAGCAGGCCTGGGATTGTTCCAGCCCACCCACTGAGGGATGAAGGCTCCCCAGGGCAGCGAGCACCTGCCTGGTTCTCCAGGAAGAAGATGATGCCGTTGTAGGAGACCACGCGGATCTCCTGCTCGAAGCGCTTGGTCGTGCCGAACTGGCTCTCGAACTTGATCTCCGCGTAACCGGTGCCATCGAAGTAGGAGCCGTCCGTGAGCCAGGGGTCTCCAGTGGACTTGGACCTGAGACACACGAGAGGCATCAATCCTGAGCTGCTTTCCCATGCCCTGGAGCAGAGCTGAGGGTCAGCAGTGCCTGGGAGCAGGGGTGCCCACCTGGCGCAGGGTTTCTCGGCAGCAGTGTCCAGCTCGAAGGTGTGCTGGAAGTTGTACAGGCTCACCACCTCCTCGTTCAGCGTGTCCAGCTCCAGGCACCCGCGGTAGTTGGGGTAGCGCAGAGCAGGAGGAGGCTGGCAATGAAATGCAACAGTTAAAAAAGTTCTGCCTCTGGTAAGAACCTCCAAAGGCATCTCTGACACCTCCTAAAACCCGCTCCCTGCTGCCTGTCTCACCATGAAGCTGGAGGGGTAGCCTCCCACGTAGAAGACCACGTTGTGTGGGTCAAGGTTGAGCAGCCCCTGCTCTCCCTTGGCCACGCTGTCTCCCTTGATCTCGTGCACCCTCTGCCTCTCCACGATCACCGACATGTGCCCGTACTGCAGGATCCTGCAGCAGGGAGGGAATGATCAAACCAGGGGAGACCCCCAAGGAGGAGCAAACCCTGTCCTCCCTGAGGGAAGGCCCTACCTGTTGATGCTGATGGTGACAAACTGCTCTCCAATATCCTCGTCGACACTCAGGGAGGTTGGTTCCTCGTCTCCCAGTTTGTAGATCCAATGCACTCTGCGGTCCTTGAGCACAATGCCCAGGTAGTCTCCAGCGGCCTGAACTCAGGGAGAGACAGGGCCACATGTTGGCATTTGGGACAGGCAGGAGCTCTCCCTGATGCTCCCAGGGCTGCACTGGACAAACAGCCCTTACCCCACTCCCCACCCAGGCTGACGGCTGCATCCAGGGGCTGTTTGTGTTCCCCACAAAGATATTCAGGGAGCAGGTGAGGGGCTGATGCCCAGGCACGATCCCCCGTTGAAGCAACAAGGGCTCCATCCACCCTCTGGCCCCATCTCACCTCCCGGCTGCCCAGGTACAGCACGAACCGCCCCTCCTCTGCCTCGTCCTGCCGGCTCCTGGGCTCGGGGTTCTGGATGTAGAATTTGAGGGATGTGTAGGCTGCCAAATCCTGCAGATTGCTGGGCATCCGGACCTGCACCCCTGAGCTGCCGTTGAACTTCATGGGCACCTTCACCTGTAGGGAGACAAATCCAGCCCGGTGGCACTGAGCCTGCTGCCACCTGTCTGGTCACTGCCAGTTCTACAAACCCCACAAGAAAGGGACCCTGCCTGGTGGCCCCAGACACCCTCCCCTTTGCATGCTACCCTCAGGTAAGCCCACCTCCACCCCAGGCCCCCAGCACACTGCGCCCAGCCCTCACCCTGCCCTGAGCTCACCTTGCTGGCGGCATTCCTCGCCTGCGTGATGAGCTGCCGGATCCTCACGATGTTCTCCGACACGGTGGCGTTTTTGTTCCTCCTGTTCTCCAGGCTGCTCAGCTTCTCCAGCAGCAGGGGAATGGTGCTCTCCAGGCTGGACACTGGGGTTGATGAGGAGCCAGGAGTTTTGGAGGGATTAGTGAGGAAGGGAAATGTGAAGCTCAGGCAGTTTGAGACTTGCAAGTCAAGGCAGCAGTAGCTGGGAGCAGTCACAGAGATCCCCCAAATCCATCAGCCTTGATGGAGGTGTGAGAATGCTCCACTACATGCAAACTCCTGCAGTAAAGCTACAGGCGATGCAGGCATTGCAGGGAGAGGAAAAAAATAAAAAGAACCAGGGTTTAAAGCATCCAGTATTGGCTGCTACCTCCCTCTGCTCTTGACCTGCAAAGCACAACTTTCAAAAATACTCTGGGGCTATCTGTGCATGCAGTGGCTCGTATCAGACTCAGCCCTGGTAGCACACCAGGCTCAGCACTCACCAGACTTCCTGGCATCCTGGACTGCCTGGTTCAGGTCTTCATTTCGGAGGCCCCCATACTGGTCTTTCCACTCATCCACGTTCTTCTTCATGGAGCTCAGCGTATCCTCCACTCTAGCAGCTGTTTCATTGGCCTCAGCAGCTGCTGCTTTGGCATTCTGGATCGTGTCCTTTGTGTCCTCTGCAAAGAAAGAAGTGTCTCTGAGGTGGCCAGGAGCAGGGAGGAAGCACCCTTGGGTCACAGGTGGTGCACGAAGAAGGGAGCAGAGAATCAGTCCAGCTACCCCAGAACAAACCTTGCTCCCTGCCCAGCATGTCCTGCACAGACTGGAGCTGGGTCAGGAGCTGCTCCTTCCTCGCTCGGAGGTCAGCCAGCTTGTCCTTTGCTGTCTGCAGACCGCCTTTAATAGCTGCAGTTAAAGAAATGCACATGCTGTTTGCTGGAGCTCAGTGCAGCCCGAAGGACATCAGACCCTGCGAGGAGCCTCTCTCACCCCCGTTGAGTTTGCTCTGCTGTCTCCTCACAGCTTCCTCCAGGCTGCTGCTGTTCCTCTTCAGTGTTCTAGAGACGGCCCCCAGGTTTTCTGATATGACATTCTGTGAAACAAACATGGGACTCTGAAGAGGAATTCAAGTCTCTGGCTCTGACACAAAAATGCTCAGACAGTGGGGTGTGACAGGGAGACCCCACCACTGAGTCTGGCCCCAGCCATGGCAGACTCTGTTCTCAGGCACAGAATATGTCAGAGAGAAGGGAGTTTTGGTTTTTGCCCATCTTCACAGGGCTCCCTACAGCACGTACCATCAGGGCCTGGCTGGCTGCTTCGTCAGCATCGTGGGCTGCTCGCTCTGCTTTCCTCACAGCTTCAATGATGCTGGCGTAGGCATTGGAGGCATCGACCGCCCGCTGGATAAAGCCATCCTGGTTTGTGTCCTGGATAATGCTGTGTTGGAAGCGGAAGCCATCAAGTCCATGGAGAACACTCAGGCTCTTGCCCATGCCCCCACAAACTCCTTTGGGCTCCTCAACACAATGTGTGCTCCAGTATTAAACTTTGGAGGTGACACCCTGCTGTTCCCCTGCCACGGTGGGACTGCAGTTTCCCATCCCCAGCTCTGGATGGAGATAGCCTGACTAGTGAGGGTCAGGGCCGGTGCCTCACCCAGACAGGTTCCTTGCGAGCTCATCCAGGAGCCGGGCGTGCTCCTCCGCCTGCTCCACGATGGGGATCTTGCTGCTGGCCGGGGAGAACTTCTTGACCCGCTCGGTCAGGGGCAACTTCGCCCCGTCCAGCAGCGCCGCCAGCTTCTCGTACGCCTGCAAGGACACTTGTCACTGCTGAGGGCTGCCACCCCTCGCCCTCTGCCCTGCCAAAGTGCCTCTGCCACTCACCTCCTTTGCCAGCTCCATCTTCTGCAGGAAGTCGGAGACCTGGGCAAGGGCGTCCTTGGCTATCCGCAGGGTCTCCTGCACCAGCGCGTGCTGCTTCTGGAGCTCCTGGCTCTTTTGCTGGACACAAAGACCCAGGGTTAGGGACCAGCAGGGTTCGGACAGCCCCCACTCCACTGCGTGCCCAGGATCACAGTGAAGGGCTACCTGACTCTCCTCCAGGTTGTTTCGGTTCAGGCTGTTCAAGTCCTCCGTCTGCCTGGTTTTGTTGACGGCCTCGTTGAGGGCATCACGCAGATCCATGAGCTGGGAGCTGTGCTGGGCCAGCCGCTCCTGGATGCTGCTCACCAGGTCCTGGTTGGACTGCCAGCGGGCGTGCAGCTCGCTCCTCACCCGATGCAGTACTGGGGAGGGGATGGGAACTGTTACTAATTCCTCTTCCTGTGTTTAACAGGCTCTTTCTGTGCTTGGTTGCCTTAAAGCCTGGTTCTGGTCTCACTTGGGCCAAAAGTGACCAGTGTCCAACCCTCCCTCCTTTTCAGCCTAGATAGTGCAGGATCTTGTCCAAGATTATCTCCTAACACCCAGTGCTGATGAGATCTCTTTCAAAGACACGCAGCCATGCCTGAAAAGCTCCAGATGATGGAGAACCCCACTGGAGGCCTTGATTACCTCCACTGTGAAAAATGACTTATTTCCAACAAGAGCCAGTTTGTAATTCCAGCTTTCAGCTGCTGAATTATGTTTTGCCAGGGCCTGTTAATCAGAAGTGTTCCCTTCCTGCACTGCCAGCATCCCTGGTTGGGCTCACTGCTCTCACTCCTGCAAGGATGCCCTCAGGACTGCAGAGCTACTGTGGCTGCTGGCTGTTACTCTGAAACCCTCTCTGGGGACAGCAAATAGGAAGAGCCATGGTGTGACTTATTCACATCCACGTGTGATGTGAATACTTCACATAATAATGGTGATTCCTGGTTCTAAGTGTTGCCATCTTTGTTCATCAAACAGAACTACCCAGTTAGTTCTGCTCTGAAATTTGCCTTAAGGGAAAAGAAACCACAAATGATCCCATCAGAGTGTCACAGGGGACTCTGAAACTCCTATAAAACTTGTTGGGGTTGCCTGGTTCTTAACAGCACTCTCCAAACACAACCATGATGTGCAGTGTCTGTGTGGGCTGCAAGACGGGAACAGCCAGACCCAGCGGGATCTGGGCAGCCCTGTGCCACCGAGCTGGACTCACACTTCTGAGCCTCCTCGTGCTCACGCCTTGCCAGCTCCTCCTGTGCCGCCAGGCTCCTCTCCCTCATCTCCCTCAGCATCCTTTCCACCTCGGCCACCTTCTGCCGGAACTCCTCGCTGGACGTGGTGCTGGCGTTCGCCGCCCCAAGCCTGGCCATCTGCCGCACCAGGTCTGCAGAGAAACCCACAGCCCACGTCAGCACTGACCAAACCAGGGCCTTTGATTCCCTCAGGTTTTTCCCCTTATAAACCACAGACAGCTTCCAGGCAGCACTCAGACAACAAATTGCTTGAGATAACCCAGAGGCACTGCCCCATGTTTCTGCCTCCTTGGCCACTGCCAAGGATGTTACATCCTGAGCATCTTTCTGTGGCTTTATCTCCTCTCCCAGATCCAGCTGCTCTGTTTTGCTCAATCTCTCCTGAGGCTGCAGTTCAGATTGCATGTTTTATGCATGTTAATAACATTTGTGAAAGTTTAACGTGTTTTTTCCCCAGGCTTGTGTTTAGCCAAGCAGCCAATACTCACAATAAGCCTGGTCATAGTACAAGATGGGGTTCTGCAGGACTCTTAATTTCATTTGTATTTTCCCTTGTTCTCTCCATGGCTTTTTCTAAGCAATGCAGTAATTGGCTGTGGTTGAAACCAAGAGCGTGGCATATCACGGAGAAAAAACCCTGAAATGAAGACCCTTCTTTACATACCTGCAATGCCCCTCTGGATGCTTTGGATGTGCAGCAGGAGCTGTTCCCCCCTCTGGTACATCTCCCTCGTGTGCTGCTCAACGCGTGTCGCTTCTCTGTGAGTCATGGTCATCTTCAACAAAAACACTGGCTTAGTTCGAGTATGAGATGACATTTTATGTGATTTGCCAGTGGGGAAGTTGCTCCCAAAAGGCACACAAGGCTTGGGAATGTGTAGCTTGTGAGGTCCAGCCTGCCCCATGCTGCTGTCCTACATGCACTGAAGGATGATCTTATTTAGCACCTTCAGAGAAGAACAAGCAATAAATGCAGCTCCAATGCAACAGGCTCTGCATGCTGGAACAATCCCAACACCACAGAGGACAGCACTGTTCTGTGCTCTTAACACAGAAAAAAGCCAGGCACACTGGGGTCCTGATCAGGGCACTAGAAGAGACAGAGGGCTGCAGTCTGGCTGCTGGGTACACACAGGGTGAGTTTGTCTTTGCAGCTCTCTGGGTAAGCGTGTCATCAAACAGATTTTTCCCTCTCCCTCAGAGTAGGAGCATTTAGGCGGCTTATAAATAAAATCAAATGAAATCAAATCTTGCTCAGTTTTTAAGTTCTCTGAAGACACAACTGCTGGGTTTTAGACTGGATATAGACTGCATCCATGGTGGACTCAGATGTTTTATGTTCCTTACTTGTATGCTCCTTCTATAAATGATATTTGATTGAATTTATTTTTACTGGTTAAAGTTGGAGCCTTCTCAAAAGCAAGCAGTAAATCAAGAAAAACTATCAATATCATGAGATGTTTAACAGTTCTCCAAGGGAGGAAAGCAAGTAATCCAGCTTGAGCACCTAACACTGCAACTCAGTACTGGTCGAGCAGGAGATCCAACCCAGGCTGCTCACAGCCTTCAAAGCCCTCATTTTGGCAAAAGGGGGACTTGTGCTCTGACAAAGACAGATAGAGAAATCTCCTACTTTGTGCTGCAGCGCGTTCAGGTCCTGTGTGAGATCCATGTTCTCATCCTCCAGCTCGTCAGCCCGTTGCCTGACCCTGCTCATGGCTCTGTGGTACTCACGCAGCTGGTTCTGGGGAGAAAAAAAGGGACCAAATCAGGCCAACAGACCAGGAAACATGGGCAGAAAGTGACATTAAACCTTTCACATACAGCAATGCTCATTATGGTGCTGTTGAGGCCGTGGAGGCGAGCCCAGGCGATGGAGCTGGCGTTGAGGGTGACCAGCTGGCTGCGGATGGAGGGGAAGGACATCTCAATGCTCTGCAGGTCCTCCAGCAGGAGCAGGACACAGCTGTCACACACTGCAGGGGAGCACAGCAGTCAGCACGGGCCCTTTCCAGGCTCCCCTCACCTCTTTCTCCAGGAATAAAGGACACAGACCTTCACACTTCATGCTGTCGGGGCTGTTTGCCACCAGGATCTCGTTCTTGCGCAGGCAGACATCGCACTGCTTCCCCGTCAGCCCGTTGGGGCACGTGCACTCCCCGGTGCGAGGGTCACAGGAGCCCCCTCTGCACTCACACTCTGCGGGGTCGAGTAACAGAGAATCATTTTGTGCTTTTATCCCTCTGGAGAGAGGGGAAGGAGTGGTTTTATTGCAGCTGTGCTCATCTACACGCCACTGACACGGGTTTCCCTGTGCAACCCAGCGATTGTGCATAGCCCCTCAGCCAGCTGCCAGCTGTTTTCCACTTTGAACAGCTGGACCAGCACCACAGCCCTGTCCCAGTGCCCCGGCTGGGACCCCACACTCACTTGTGCAGCCGCCCCGGCCGAAGCCCCAGTAGCCCGGGGCGCAGTGGTGGCAGCGCTGGCCGCTGACGCCGGGCAGGCAGCTGCACTGGCCACTCTGCTCGTGGCAGCTGCTCCCCACGGCACCCACGTCGCAGTCACACCTCCGGCAGCCTGAGCAGCCCTCGAAGCCGTAGTATCCCTCCTAGGGAAAAGCAGGACAGTGGATGCCCCGGTCAGCAAGTGTGCCTCTCTCCTGGGGTGGTGAAGTGGGGCTCAGCCGTGCTTTCTAGGTGTGTTTTGAGCACCACAGAACTCAAAGCAACGTGGTGAAGATGTGGAGTTACGGTGAGAATTCACACACACCATGTCACTGCCCTGTGAACTTGCCCTTGCCCAAGGATGCATTCAGGAAAATGAGTTTTACTGCAGTTTCTCAATTGATACCACATTCCTGGAATGCTGCCTCCACTGCTTGCTGCCAGGTCTTTAACAGGCTTTTGCCATGTACAGGGCAGCTCATGAAAATCCAGCCTTCAGCAGCTGGCAGCCAGCCCTGCTCTGCTCAGAGGCCTGGAGACACACCAGGGCTGCCCCTCATCCCCATGGCAAGGACAGGCACCATCCTGGGGCCCAGGTGACCCTCACCTCACAGTGGTCACAGTGCTGGCCTGTCACTCCAGTCTTGCAGAAGCACTGGCCAGTCTGTGGATGGCAGGAGTCAGTCCCACAAGGCGAACAGTTGCACTCTGCCAGGGAAAAATATACCCAGTATTACACTGAAGAGCCTGTCAGCCACTCGTAATGCTTATTCCTAACAGGAAATCCTATTTCCCACTTATCTATCAAAGTAAAGACAAGAGCCTCTCTCCTCTTGGATTGGCTTCTCACAACAACTTATTCCCATGACCCCTTTTGCAATCTGCTGTTGGGCTGCTGCTCCTCAGAGGGAGAGGAGCAGTGCTGGGAATGGGCTGTGCAAGCCCCCTCTGGAGGGAGCACCAGCACTGCTGCAGCAGCTGCTCACGGCAAGACTCTTCCAGCCTGGGTGCAGTTTGGCAGCTCGCATTTGGGGGCGGATTGGGAATCATGAAGTTGTGATGCTGGAGGGCAGGGGTTTTTTTTTTCCAAGAATCAATCAGGTTGGAAAAGACCTCCGAGATCATCGAGTCCAACCTATAACCCAACACCACCGTATCAACTTCCGAGAATTCTGCGATGTGCACAAACCACTCACTGAGGCAATGCACAGCCTGGCTAAGGGGCTGAACACATCCACAGTCAGTCTGTCCACCCTCCCCTTGCCCCACTCACGTGTGCAGTTCTTGGCTACCACGGCGTCCCCGTAGTAGCCGGGCGCGCAGAGCTCGCAGCGCGCTCCGGCCGTGTGGTGCATGCAGCCCGAGCAGGCGCCCGTCAGGGGGTCACAGCTGCTGAACAGCATGTTGGGATCCGTGTTCCCGCTGCAGTCACAGGGCTGGCACGAGCTGCCAATCACCAAGGGATTGCCGTAGTACCCCGGGGCACACCTGGAGAAACACGGCAAGTTACAACAGGGTGAGGATCCCGCAGCTCCTGCCTGCACCCTGCACTGGAGTTGCACAATTGGAACAGTGTGAGCATCCAACACTTGTAACTGCTGCAGCCCTCAGGGATCTCACAGCACTTCGTGTTTTGCCTCGTGATAGCTCAGAAAGGTGCCTTTATCACAGGCTGCAAGTCAAGGCAAAGCACAGGTAAGTCATACACCCACAGGAACAGAATTTCAGCCGTCGGGCATTTGCGGGCTGAAAAGGACTGAAGGAAATGCTGCCAGAACAATACACACAGGGGCAGAGCCAACAGTTTCTGCTGCAGTCCTTGAGGGGACAACCTCTCCTCTGGCACAGCAGTGGCTGCACAGGGTTAGTGTGGTGTCTGAGGCCCCCCAGCCAGGGGTGCCACCCCGCTTACCGCTCACAGTTGGGTCCAGCGTAGCCCGGCCTGCAGAGGCACTGCATGTTGGAACCCTTGTGGACACAACCAACAGCAAAACTGAAAGGAGAAGCGGGACACAGGGAGGTGCAGTTACCCCTGACGTGGTGCCAGGGGAACTGATCACTCATTGTGGGCTGTTGGGGCCTTGGGTGAGAGGGCATGGGCATGGTTTGGGGACAAGGCTGGCACTGGGACACCCGCCCTGAGAGGGCACAGAGTGGTTCCCAGTGGTTAAACAGTGAGGCCAAACGGGCAATCCCATCCCAGGTTCTTACTTGTTGGAGGCAACTGAAAGAGGGCACGGACACCCAACACACTGCAGGGGTTCTTGGGCAGAGGGGTTGCCCATGTAGCCATCCTTGCATCGCTCACAGTGGTCTCCTTCTGTGTTGTGCTGGCAGTTCTGCAAGGAAAAGGCACGCTGTGGGCTCAGCACTGACCACAACGAATGGTAGATGCAGTAAGAACTCCCCATCAGGATGCCTCAGTCCTTCCTCTATCCCAGAACTGCCTTGCACCCTAAGCTGACCCTAAGCAGGGTCACCACTGAAACAGTGCAGCCAAGGCTCCAACTCAGGCATGGTGCTGCTGGCACAGTTAGTATATAAAGAGCTTTTGAATCACATGCTACAGATCTCGTAACTCCAAAATATCACACTGCTCCACTGTTTACTTACAAGGCATATCCCAGAGCCTGGCAGGCACTGATCTGAGTGGCCATTGCAATGGCAGGGGATGCATTTTCCCAGAAAGAGCCCCTTGGTGTCCCTGTAGTAACCTGGAGCACATTCCTGAAGAGACAGAAAAATGCAGAGATCTGAAAAACAGCCTGATACTTTTGGGAAAAGCAAAGAAACTAAATTAGTCTCCATGACAGAATTCCCACAGGGCTGTACTGATGGAGAAGAGTTTAAAAGCAACGATGAAGATTTTTCAGTGCAGTTCCTTCCTGCTCCTTTTCACCAGGAGGGAACTGGACAGAGAGAAGGACCCATTCCAAGGTACTGCAACACCTGAAGGGTGCAGGTACTGCACCTCTCCAAGATGCACAGTGTTGTGGTGGGGAAATGTTCCTTCCCTTAGAACAACCTGAGCTGTCATTTCAGCTGGAGCCCTCAGGAGTCAGCTGGGAGGCTGCGGGTGCCTTGGCACCACTGCTTTGCACAAACATCCCAACCCCACAGCTGCCACACGCACCAAGCACGAGGGGTGGCTGAGACCCAAAATGTGACTGTCTGACTCCCCTCTGACTGGAACAGCACGTCCACTGCCCCCTTACCTGGCAGGAGTCTCCCTGGTAGTTGGCTGGGCAGAAGCACAGCTCCACGTTGCTGGCACGGACGCCCGTGGCCGTGGCTGTTGCCATCTCTAGCACCACGCGGCGCAGGGACACGGAGGAAGAGAGCTGGGAGAAGAGTGCCCGGATCTGCAGCTGCTCCAGGTTTGCCAGCACCATCATGAGCTCCTCTCTGGACACGGGGTTGTGTGTCTCTGTGTGCCTGAAGTTACCCTGTTGGAAAAGACCTGACATTACTGGCAGGAAGCACAGGCACCTGAACATCCAGCCCAGCCTCCACTTCCCTGCTGCTGGAATTTCTCCCCTTTCCATGGCTGAAAGAGCCCTGCAGCACCTAAAATGCTGAGCTCAAAGCAATTGCCCCTCTGTCTGCATGAGGTCTTGTCCTTTTTCCAGCAGCATCTGAGCACTTCACTAGTGTGTGCAAACTCACCTCCACCAGCTGCAGCCGGCCTTCATGCGCCTCCCCTGGGGACGGGTAGGCACCTTCCAGAAACATGATGCTCATCTGATTTCCCTGGGAAAAGCAAGGAAGGCGTCAGTCATCACCTCGTCCTGCTCCTGCATTAGCAGGGGGCAGCAGGGAATTTCTTGGGCTGCACCTTCAAGATCACGTCCGGGCGGGACTCCATGGGAATGAAGACGTCCCCCCTGCGAGGGTTGGAGTGCAGCTCATAGCGCAGGTGCCCTCCGTAGGAGGAAACCTGAGGGAGAGACAAACCCCACACATTGCTGCAAACCCACACCACTGAGACAGGACAGAGATGTCCGTGTTCAACTGGAGCGTGAGCAGTGCCTGCATGTCAGGCTGCTGGCCCACACGTTGGTGAGGCCGGGGTGGTCCCCCATGCTCTCACCTGGTCCCCAAGGTAGGAGCTGGGTGCAACCCAGTAGAGCTCCTGGTAGGCATCGGCGAGGTTCTTGAGGTCAGCAGTGACGAGCTGCTCCCGCGGGCTCAGGGTCGTCGGCACCTCGTGGCGGTCGCTGCCCAGCAAGAGCCACCCGTTCATGTCGACAAACTGGGGGGGAAGAGCAACTGTGGGTCTTCTAGTGGAGTTACAGAAAGTATTTGGGTGTTGATGCTCCAGAAGAACAGGTCCCAGAGCAGCAGAAAGAGGGGTAACAGGCTCACACCTCACATGCATCCTGCTGAAGCCACTGGAAGGCTGATCATCACCCCCGCCCAGCACATGAGACCCCAGAGACCAGGAAAAGGGGCTGAAAGCAGGAGAGGGGCACAGGGAGTCAAAGATAACCCTTCTCACAGTGTGTCTTCAGTAGGATTAACGCAGCACAGAGACCTGAGGGCAGCAGGAGCCAGGTGGATGGGAACACACCTGACCTGCAGGCTCTGGTGGCCCCCAGCCCCTCTCACCTCAGCCCGGTGCTTCTCGGCGCTGCGGCAGCGATCGGTCGCACCGAAGCAGAAACACTTGGTGCAGCCCTTGGGGTTGGTGGCATCCAAAGAAAACGTCCCCAGGCGGCACTGGTCACACCTCAGGCCCTCCACGTTTTCCTGAAAGACAAGCAAAGCTCAACAGCGTCAGCAGCTTCTCACAAGACCTCAGCGGAGGACAGGGATGGCTGGTTGAGTGATCAAAGCACAATGCTGTGGTGCTGGAAGATGCCAAAGCAGTCCCTCAAAAGGTTTGCTTGTACAGCATCCATTAAACATTAAATTCACCTGGGGAAAGCACTTGTGAGACCTACAAAGAGGCTGGAGCAGGCAGCTCGGAAGCTGTTTGAGTTACTCTGCTGCCATGCAGGAGCAGATAGAGCCAATAAGGCTGACAGCTGTACCTGCAACAAGCTCTGACACAAGGCTGGACTCAGACTGGCATCTCCCCCAGTGACAGCCCAGGGAGTGAATCTTCATGTCCAGGAAGGACGATAACAGCTTTTCAGGGTGCTCTGAACCCACCACCCCGTGGGGCAGGCTGGCTGCAGCTCGGGCACACAGGCACTCTCCTTCTCCAGCTCTTCTTCCTTCAGCCCCTGCCACCCCCAGCCAGAGCAGCAGAGCCGAGCCAAGGAGAAAAGCACCACACGGAGCCATCGAGGGACTGACCTTGCAGTGACACTGCCCCGTGACCGGGTCACACACGCTGGCCTCGGTGCCAGCCCGGTGGCAGTCGCACCGCCGGCACTCGGGGTAGTGGTAGTGGCCAGGGGCACAGAGGTCACACCGTCGCCCGATGATGTTGGGCTTGCACCTGGGTGGACACAAGAGCCAGAAGAGCTTTCAGAGCTTTCCCCACCCCCATTCTACACGTTTCCTCCCTTCAGCTTGTCCCATCCCTCCAGCAGGGACCAGGGATGCTGCCAGCTGTCCCCAGCGCCAGGACAAGGCTCCCTCACCTGCACTGCCCGCTGTCCACGTCGCAGCCGGGCTCTGTCAGCTCCTGCACGCCAGGCCGGGAGCAGTTGCAGTCCTCACAGCCGATGAGGGGGTGGCAGCCAAAGGTTTGGGGCTCGCAGACAACACACTCCGGCTTCAGGGTGTGGGGAGGGCAGATGCACTGCCCCGTCACTTCATCACAGAGACGTGTCCCGCAGTCACAGGCTGCAAGGGGCAGAAAAGGAATGGATTTGGGTGAGCCAGAGCCAGGAACCCAAGGCCAGCGTGGGGAATGGATGCAGAGCAAGCGCTGGGAAGGCAGAGCAGGAGATGAAGGGAGGACTCACGCCTGCAGCTGGGGAAGCCCCAGTAGCCGGTGGCACAGCGGGAGCACTGGCGGCCGATGACGTTGGACCTGCAGGGACACTGCCCCCCGAAGGGCTGGCACTGGCTGCCCCGCGCCCCGGCCTCGTGGCAGCGGCACGGCTGCGCCCCGTTGTTGTAGAACAGGGACAGCGAGATGGCAGAGTCGCGGCAGAACCTCGAGGACGTGCTGGGGCTGCAGGGGAAGGTGGGAGGAGTCAGTGCTGCACATCCCCACAGCCTCCCCACCACCCCAAACCCAGCAGGATCTCCTGCAGCTATGGGTACTGAGTTAGATCCCTGTGACACCGAGATCCCCCAAACACCCGTGTCTGCTCAGCAGAAGGAAAGCCTCAACCAGCCCCCTCCCTGCCACACAGGAAGGGAATGGGGTGCTGCTCCCTAAGTGGGCACCCAAGGCCAAGGATCTCACTTGATGTAGAAGCTGTTGGTGCCACAGCTGCTGATGAAATCATAGGATTTGTCCAGGGGTTCCTCCTGCAGGTACTGGGAGGTGTAGCTGTCCTCAGGCACCACAAGGATGTAATCCTGCAACGCAAGGGCGAGCTGGGTGAGCCAGGCTCTCAACTCAGACCGACAGACACCATCCAAAATTACTCCAAATCACCTTTAACCTTTCATCCTTTGCTGGGACAGAACATAACACACCAAGTACTGCAAAGACCAGCAGTCACCGCTCTGTTAAGGTCTGTCCATCAGGGTCCATCTAACCTACAGCTCTACATCAGAAGTGGCCCAAATTCATCAGAGTAAAGCCAGGCAGAATACCCCCAGAGCACAGCACTGGCTGTGCCTCAGCAGGGAGGCAGTCACTGTCATCTAAAATTTCTATACATGAAGGCACCTGGGTTCCAATTCTGTCTTTCAGCCATTCATCCTAATTTTGGTCAATCTTCTAGTCCTGTTGCCTGAGAGTAACATGGGCTACCTACTCCCATGATGAGGCCTGCCTAGAAAAACAGTATTATGCAGGTTTGAAATATTGCTAGGGCAGGAATAAGGCTTATTCTGGATTATCACAAACTATGTATGCAAAGTAACAGCTTCTGCCTTGTTACGATATCAAAACCAGACAAGGAAGGACAACTGTCCTATACAGAAGCTGCCCCTGTGAATTCTGCTCTCAATTCCACACCACTAAGGCTGGAGATTTCTAGGCAACTTTCTAGGATAGTTCAGGGACTGAGTGATGGTGGGAAACATTCCTGCAGTCACACACTGACAAAAATCCAAGGAAAAACTCCCTGCTGAAGCCTAGTCCAGCGTGCTCTGGGACCTTCCTGGACAGAGGCTCACCAGCCACAGCTTCTTCCCCTCTGGCACTCGAACAACCACACTCAGATCATTGTCAGTAACATCCAGGATGATCTGGTCCTCAGAAACCACCAGGCTCCGGCACCCGTAGCCATGTGGGCAGAAATTTGCTTTGATCTGACCTGAAAAGACAACAAATGTGTTGGTCCCACACGTCCCTCGAGTCCCCATCACACCCTCCCAGTTTGGAAAGGATCAGTCTCGCTTCATCTCTGCGATTCCCCAAAGAACCCACAGTTATCCTCTAGCACGGAAAACTTCCAGGGTTTCTGCCAAGCAGCAGCTCCCCCAGGCCCCTGCCATTCTCACCTTGCCAGATGCGCCCACCATTGATCAGCACTTGCACAGGGAAGGAGGGGTGGTTGGGCTGGTAGAAGTGCAGGATGAAGGCATAGCGTCCCAGGGTCTGGATCCGGCTGTTCAACACCACTGCAGCCTGCCCCAAAGTGGGAGAACACAGACAAAAATCCACGTCTGATGCCTGAACTCACAGCTGGGATGTTTTTTTCATTATTGCACAAATTTGTGCTCTTACTGCACAACAGTCAGGTCTTGAGAATTCGGTGACTCAAACCCCTCCATGCCTCCACACCTCCTCCCCCCTCTAATGGTGCCACCTGAAAAGCTTTCCCTGGGATTCCAGAAAACCAAACAGCCTCGGATGAAGCCAAGACAGGTGAGTGCACAGGAATTACAAGTTCAGGGAGAAGTTTAAAGTTCAGATTAAGTTCTGAAAATGCTAATTGATACTCAACAGATAAGAAAAATTTCTCCCTGCCCCAGTGGTCCAGTGTCACAGCACCAGCAAACCAGCCCAACCCACGCCTGTGCCCCTACCTGTGGGGACTGCAGGAGGACGAGCTCTGCTGTGGGGTCCATCGCCGTGGGAGGATGAGGAGCAGGCTCCACTGGGACCCCAGCTGGAGCCACATGCACAGCCTGAGCCAGGGGCACCTCTGGGGCGATGGGCAGAACCTGGGCCCCCTCCAAAATGATGGACTGAGAAAGCTTCAGGAACCTTGAGGGGATGCAGGAGCTGCTGAAAAACAAGGAGTAAACAGGATGTGAGCATCTCCAAAAAGAAGAGAGAGAGGCTCTGGGGTCATGGCAGGGAAGCAGGCCCTGTAACTCCTGGTGGACTACAACGTGTGCCTGCTGAGGGAGAGCTTGCTACCAGCACCCCTGGGGCTCTGGGACATGGGCTCAGCAGGAACAACAGGAGCCTGGCACAGGTTAATGCCTCTGCAAACAGTTATTCAAAGCAGTGTCAAAAATTTGGATACAGTAAGTGTCTTGCTGTATGTGAGCAAGCACAGGAATGCCTATTTGGGATAACATTTGAGTGTCTGCCCCAGGACAGTTAAGGTGTGTTAAGGTCTGTCCATCAGGGTCCATCTAACCTACAGCTCTACATCAGAAGTGGCCCAAATTCATCAGAGTAAAGCCAGGCAGAATACTCCCAGAGCACAGCGTGGGGCTCAGGGGCAGGACCAGCAGCCTGACTCCAGTTCCTGCTCAGAGGACACAGACAACAAGCTTCACCTCAGCTGGAGATTTCTTTCCACTGCATCAAGAACTTAAGAAGTCTCTGAGCCTGAGGGAAGTGGGGGAAGCAAACATTTTTGGAAACAGCCCCATCCATGCTAAAGCTCTGGGGGACCTGAGACTCTCACCTGTTGGATGAGAAGGTGCCATGGACACTGATGCAGTGCACCTTCGGCTCGATGAGCTCCACGGTGAACTGTGCAGCAGGGATCAGGTACACTTTGTGCTGCCACAAGGGAGAGAGACACCTGGTTATGTGACAGCCTCTGCCCCTGGAACCACAGCAAGCCCTGTGTCCACCAGCCATCAGGCACTTCAGCATGGCAGTCACACCTCTGCCTACTGCCCATTCTTCCTTGGCACAAGCCCTATGGCATTTCGAAACTCCACATGTTGATGGGATTTGTCTATCCCTGACTAAGCAACTGTGAATGCCTTAAAGACAAAAAAGGAACTGTCCCACTGCTGCAGAGCTCCCTCTGCAAGAGCAGCTGTCTCTCCCCATCTCCTCCCCACTTCCAGTTCCACGATCTACTTCAAAACACCCCACTGACCACATTCTCCACGCAGACTAAGATCCAGTATCCAGTCACACAGGACTGGAAAACCCTTCTACAGGCTGGCTACCAGTCCAGCCTTTCCTCCCTGTTGACAGAGCTGCCCTCAGAGGAAGCCTTACCAGGAAGAAATCAGCCAGATCAGAGGTGAACCTAACAGTGGCCTCCGAGGTGAGTTCAAAAGTTGCCATTCGACTCTGGGAATCTACAGCAATCCCTCGACAAAGGAAACTGTAAGAGAAACACACATTTTGAAGCCAGCCTTGAGCAGGGTCATGACTCATTTCTTGTCCTGCCAGCTATATGTCCTGAGGGGATTTACACAAAGTCCCTGGAAATCTTTTGATGTTTTTTCTGGCTGCTTGTAAGAGTGAAGTTTCCCAAGGACACCCCAAACATTTGCTTCCTACGGCAAAGGTTGCAGTCTGAAGTCAGACAGGGTTTGACCTCTCTCCAATAAACCTTCCTGTAGGTCATTCCCTAAGTCAAGGCCCCTACCAATGTATTCAGCTGTAAATGGATGCAGCAGATTATCTCCTGGCAGAGGTATTAGAGAACTGTGTTGGCACAGGCACATACTTCCCTGGGATGGGATGGCCACCCATTAAAATCCGTGTCCAGCTAGAATGAGTTTGGACATACAGATCTTAGATGGACAACACTCAGGCATTGCTCTGTTCATGTGATAAACCAGAAAAAGCTCAGATGGAAGGGGGGCTGTCCTTGCCATGGCAGAGAACTGAACCCTTTCTCCCCTGAGGTGCCCATACCTGTAGACACAGGGGTAGAAGGTGAACGTGCCCTGCTGCATGGCCGAGTGCGGCGAGCTCACAGCGACACCCACGGTCTGCAGAGCGTTGGTGTTGGCATATTCCACCAGCAGCACGTACTTCCCAGGCTGGGCCACGGGCAGGGACAGCTGCACTTCCACCTGCAGGACAGAGGGATGACTGAGGGAGTGTGTGCAGGATGCCTGTGCTACAAACCAGCCTCCTCTGCAGCTCAGAGAACAACACAACAAATCTCACCAAATCCTTGCAAACCTCTACAGGCGAGACACTGGGTCTGGGTGCCTTGGACAGGGCACACAAGCACACAGCTGCTGCATGGGTGTAAAGGTGTAAAGCCTCTCTGGTCACCTGCCCAGGTGAAGGTAAAGCCCCAGACAGGGGGGCAGAGGGGTGAGCACTGCAGTGCCTGGCAGAGGAACAAAACTGAAGTGGCACTCACGTCACTGCCACTGCAGGCGGCCATCCGAGGGTGGGAGGGGGTGAGCTGCTCCGTGGGACACAGCCTGGGCAGCCGGTTGTCCACCCTGCACACTGCATCCACCCCTGGCACAGCAGGGAAGCCCTCCAAGGACAGGTACTTGTACAAGAGGCAGCTGGAAACACACGGGAAAAAATTGCGGAGTACAAATGTTACATTATGACGGTAAAAGTCGAGAGCACCCACACAGCCTGGGCCCAGCCAGGCTTGCAAAAAAGCTTTGATCTATCAGGAGGGCCAAGGAGCAGCTCTGGTCAGTGGGGAGCAAGAGCCTGGGTATTACAGGACCAAGGAGAGCAGCAACAACAAAAAGCTGCTTCCCTGGCAACAGACTTTATCCTGGGGACCATGACTATGGTGTCCAGAGCCCGACCAGCCTTCCTACCAACAGGGACAGAGAGGTTCTGGGCAAGTAGATGCACTGAGATGCTCCAGACACTACCAGACTGTTAATTTTGAATAGTTTAGGCAAACCTACTCATTGTAGCCATTTTCCAGGGCACACACAGCCACACACAACCTGGCACTGGGAACCCAGCCCAGCAGAGAAGCGGGCTATGGGCTCACTGGGTGGGCTGGCCCTCCAGGATCCATGAGAACTGGCTGTGCCATGGATGAGGAGATCTATGCATTGGCTTTTTTGGCCAGTGCAGTTTCCACAGGCTT
The DNA here is from genome assembly GCA_013397795.1 of Orthonyx spaldingii. NCBI lineage: Eukaryota > Metazoa > Chordata > Aves > Passeriformes > Orthonychidae > Orthonyx > Orthonyx spaldingii. The sequence goes on along the minus strand of VZTJ01001560.1, from coordinate 2,261,138 downwards.
TATTGACCACACCAAAGTGCTCTATGAAGCAGTTCTACTGCATCAGAGAGTATGGACTGTGTGTATTCCTTAACCCCAAGCCAGAAAGAGCTGAGCAGACCCCACACAGGACAAAGACGTGCAGATCCTTACTTCTGGGTGGCTTGTTCCGGGGCTGGCTGGTAGGTACAAGGCTCCGTGACCTTCAGCTGCAGGATCGGCGCTTCATAGTATGAGCTGGGCAGCAAGACCAGATAGTCCTGGGAGGAGAGATGGGAGAGGTGTAATGCCTGGGACACTCGTCCCCAGGGAGCTGCTCAAACCCCCACAGTGGGTGGAGGACAGGGCCTTACCAGCAGCACACCCTCTGCTTCAACAACCAGGGACCAGGTGTTGGGGTTGAGCACGAAGGGCTCCCCGAAGCTGTTCTGGGGCACGGTGACAAAGGCTGGCTCTGTGCTGGGAGCAAACACAATCTGCTTGGTCTGCTCTGTACCTGGAACGGGAGGGATGAGAGGCTGTGAAGGGACTGGAATGGGACACCTGGGGCTGGGCATGGCAGGCTATGCTCAGGGAAGCAGCTCTGTGGTGCAGTGGGGAGTGATGGGCTCCCCCTTCCTCAGTGCACCACGATTCCACACTGTCCTGGAACAGAGACATCCACTCTCAATCTGCTCAACAGCCTAATGAGAGAAATAAAGATAAATCACTGCACTCCTTAATGCAAATCCAGAGCTCTCACAGTGTGCTCTGCATCCCCAGACTGCAAAGCACAGGGTGTTGCAAGCCAAGGAGCATTTTGCCAGCTAGAAAAAGAAAGAACTCATATATGAAGAGTTAATTGTGAGACAGACAAAAAGAATTGCCCAGATATGTATTTCCTCAGAGAAATTCTGACCCCAGCTCCACAGGCAAGATACCTGTCTTCTGGCAAACTTTCAGGCCCCCAAGGTGCGCTCCTGCCTTTCTTCCTGCCAAACAGACTCTGCACTGAAGATTTAGACATTGTTTTTAACTGACAGGACTTTGTTTTTAACTGACAGAATGGGTGCAAGGCCTGATCCTGCTGCTGCTGGACAGCTCCTTGGCTCAGCTGACAGTCCCACGACCTCTTCGTGAATGGATGCAATCACAATGCAGCACCTAGAGGCAGCCTGTGTGCCTGCCCAGCAGTCTCAGGAGATTTTGAAGAGCACAGGTGAGAGGGATTCACTGGGAATGGCTGCACGGTGAGTAGATGAGATGAAGAAGGAAGTGGGGAACGTGGCACACTCGCTGTCCTGGTGTGGTACACAGACATCAAGGTACAAGACGGAGGGCCAGAAGCTAAAGCAAGGGCTTGTGCTGCTGCTGGGATGGATAACAACCCCTTCCCATGTGTGGCAGCTCTGTGACGTGGCTGGCATCAGCTGAGGCCGGGACCTCACTTTTCCAGATGGAAAGCAGAGGTGAGGATGCAAGGAATGAAGAGATTTCCCGGAACAGGAACCGGGGTAGATTTCTTGACAAGGAGAAGTTTCACATCCCTTTGAGGTAATACACAGCTCCAACTGAGATGGCTCCTGGAGCTGGAGTGAAGAAACCAGGCTGAAAATCCCATACTTGGAAAAGGCTTCCCCTTTTGCAAGCCACATCTTCCAACTTCTTTCCAGGCGGCTTGTTCTTTGCCATGTGAAGCCCTTTCCATCCAGACAGGAGGTGGCTCAGCACTCCTGAAGACTCCCAAGGATGCTGCCCTCCTGGGTCCTGTTGTTGGTGCACCAGTCTGGCTGCTTGCCTTCAGCACTAGAAAAATCAAGTTGCTTCTGCACAAGAAAGGAAGCACTTTTTAAGGCAAAGGAGCTCTGCTGCTGGATAGGACAGATGAAATACTTCCTGACCTTTGGTGGGATCCTAAAGCATGACCATGGCTCCTGCTCTTCTTGTTCTTCTGCTGTATGACTGGACACAAAAATAAGCTATTTTTCCTCTTAAATGAAAAAAAAAAAGAAGGCAAAAATATAGTATTTTGGCATTTCAAACCTTGCATATCACATCAAAGGCAGAACACCTTCTATGTCAACTCAAGGCAGAGGAGAGAACTTCACACAGTGATAAATTAGGTAGTTGGTGTTGACAGCCTTGTGCTATGCACGTGTGGTCTGGAAGAAGAGCTTCAGCAGGACAATGTGGCTGTGGCATCCAAAGGGGTAAAATCAACCAGCCAACCACCCATCACGGCCTCAGGTGTGTTCCCATGCAGTCTCACTCAGATTCTTTCCCAGAATATTTGCTGTCTGGGTTTCTAGGCTTGTTCAGACATCTTTTGGTGGCTCTCCTCTGGCAGCTTGTGGCTTGATGAGAGCACACTGCACCAGAGTGCAATGCCTGTGTAATGTGTGTAATTCCATGGCACTTCCAAGCCCCACACCATGTGTGAAGCCACCAGCCTGGTTTGGGAAAAGCACACGGAAAAGGCAGGACTGCCACATCATGGCATCTGCTAAATAAAACCACATCCAGCTGTCAAAGTTCAGATCCACTTCCCAGCTCTTGGCCCATTCTGGTTTTGTGGAAAGCCAGCTCAGTTTTGCCTGGGGCACTGAGGTGATCTTGTCCTGTGCTGGAAAGGTTGTGTGGAATTGTATCTTATCTGTGGCCTTATCTGCCACCAGCCTGGCTGGTATCAGTCCTCAGCAAGCAGCCCCGGGGCTGGGCCCACCTTGCTGTTGCTCTGGTAAATAAAGGGGGCTGCAAACTCAAATCAGCCTTTCAACTGGGAGGGCAGAACTAATGGGTAAAGCCATATGGAAGCGTCTTCTGGAAAGGATGATGCAGAAGGTTGCCTGGGATGGGGAGGAAGTGGCGATGGCACAAGGAAGCAGAGCAGTCTGGGATCCTTACCTCTCCTTCGTGGCTGATAAGCTGTAATTTTGCCATACACAGTGGCCCCTCCTGAATTAATATACCTCAGGATGACATGGAACAGATAGAGCTCTGCCTCCTTCACGTCTACAGTGACTCTGATTTTATTCTGCAAAAAGCAAAAGAGCACACGGGGCACACGTCACTGGGGGGGCAGCTCCTGAGTGCCCACCCACTCTGGGGAGGGCCTGGCCCGCCTGCCCTACCTGCCTGCCTGCCTGCCTCTCTTCCCCCTCCCTCGCCAGTCCACGGCACGGCTCTGGCCGGCCACCTGAGACGGGCACACTGGGGACAGACACACCTTGGGGCAGGAGAAGGGGCAGAGGAGCAGTGCCGCAGCGTGGGATGCTCTGAGTTAGTCCAGAAGTGAAAAATGCACTTACAGTTGCCACAAACATTAAACTTTCCTTCCTCAACGACCGAGACCCTCCCTTCCACACTGGCGGGCCCCCGGCTGACGTAGCGGAAGACGAGGCGGAAGAGGTCGGGGGAGGTCACATTGAGAGTCACCACTACCTTGGGCTGGTGGGAGAGAGAAAGGGGAGAGAAGCAGAGCACACCTTCAGTTACCTGCAGCACCCACGCTGCCAGCCCAAGCGCAGCCGCTCGGCTCACTGCTCCCAAAGCAACATGCCACAGAGCGAGGGGGACACAAGCACACGGACCCTGCTGCGCTCAGGGCACCTCCTGACACTGTCACCTGGGTGGGGGCAGCCACTGAGGGAGCAACCTGCCTGTGGAAGGGGCTGGGAAGGCTGTGATCACAGCTGGAAGACGCTGTGGTACAGCAGGGTGGCTCAGCTGTGCTGGGGCACACACCACGACAGCGGAAAGGTTGTAGGGAGCTGTTGCTTTTGGGTTTAGTGTGCTGTAAGCAGACAGCAGGTACCAAACTCCCTTGTTTTCATGGGGCTCTGCCCAACCGCCGACAGGAGAGGCTGGAAATTGAGCTGGTGCTTCGTCCTTGGGAATGGCAGTGCTAAGGACCAGCAGGGCTAATGGACCACACAACTGATGGCACTTCAGCCCTCTACCTGCCTGGACACTGCCTGGCAAGACCTTGGCTAAGGAGATGCTTAAGTGTGACCCATTTCAAAGAGATCTAGGCTTAAATAACCTCCTGCCTACACGGCAAAGCTGGGGTCTGCCCAGGGAGACTTCTAATGAGGGCTGTGTTCTTCAAAGCTCCAGTTACACCACCTTCCCACTGGAGAGCACACTAGAAGGGTTTTGATGGTAACAACCTACAGTGAGACCTGCCAGCAGAAAACCAAGTGCTAGCCCTTCTATCAAAGTCTATTTGTAGCTCAAACACCAACACTGGATGCAACACTGGAGCCATGAGCTTGAGCATGAGCTCCATCCTTAAGCTTTAAGGCTGGGATTTTCTCACGGGAGCCTACAGGAGTTCACTGCTTAGCTCCTACCTAAAACCCAGTGGGAAACAGCCCCTCTGTTATTTCACCTAAGCACAAAAATGTGAAGAGAACTGAAAGTACATGCACCAGAGTAAGGAGCATCTTACACGGCACAAGACTGTCAGAGAATCACTGCCCCGCACTCCATCCCCAAACACACACACACACACTTCCGCAGGGGCCATGCAAGAAGAAACCACCAAGGAGAGAAAAAGAGTCAACAGATGAACCAGCTACACTTCCAGGACTTAACACAACTCCAGGTTAGCGGAAACCATCGTTACAGCAAACCAGCTAACAGCAAGGGCAAAGGCTGAAGGGTAACGAGAGGTCCAAGCTGAACATGGCAGTTGAGGGGTAGATAACTTATTTTTGGAAAAGGGAGGAAAGGTTATGCAGAGTTATAGGAAAGAGCAGAGTCAGCTGAAAGAGGAACAAGGAAACTGAGAGGCAGTGTTTATAGACATCCCTATAAGTAATCACCATGCTACCACCTTTGACTAAATGGATTAGGATGTCACGGGATTCCCAGCTTAGGATCTTTCCCCTCATCAGTCTATGCCACCCCCAGCACTACAGGAAATATCTGCACAAACAGGCTATATATACACTGTGCTGTTTATGATGGCCATCCTGTGACTTTGGGGGTTTCAGGAGCACTTGGGGTGAAAGATGTGTGCCAAAAGCACGTCAGTCCTCCACTGGCCACATCCTCCCCAGGGGGAGCCGGGCTGGGCGGCAGCCACCGGGCGTACCTGGATGGAGGACATCTGTGCATATCCTCGCCAGCTGAAGCCCTCGAACTCCAGGGGGTTGTAGCCAAAGCGCACGGCCCGGCCGGACGGCGTGATGCCTTCCTCCAGCTCGAATTTCAAGTGGTGAAGGTCAGGGAAATAATGGTCCCGGGCGGGTCTGGGGAAAGGAGAGAGCGTCGTTACCTGCTGGGCTACCCAGAGGGAGCGGCAAGAGGTTGATGTGACAACAGCCCAGGCGGCGAGGTGCCCATCCCCACGGTGGCAGAGGACACCGTGGGAGGCAGAGCACTCCCAGGTGAAGCTTACTGGGTGCAGGTGGGCCCCCGTGTGCTCTGCCGGCAGCGACAGGCTCCGCTCCGCTCCTCGCAGGACGGCCCCAGCGCCCCGCCGACGTCGCACCGGCAGCCTGCGGAAAGGAAGCGCCTGTTTACATTCCCGCCGCGCTAACGAGCTCCTGGTCGCTAATCAAAGGCGCATCCCAGGGGGCAGGGAGCCTGGGGCCACTATTTTTATTCCATTGTATCCGTTTTCATATTTGGCCCCGGCCCCACTTGGATGGACTCTACTTCCACCTCAGCGCCGAGCTATTTCCAGACGGCTGGCGGAACACGGTCTGCAAACCCTCACGGCCGCCCTGCCGCCAGCCACAGCCTCGCTCCCTCCTCCCAGCCCTGCCAGCATCGCCTGGGATGGCCAAGAGCAGCTGGATCTCCTCCTTCATCTCTTCCCATGGCCAACCCCACATGTCCATGCCCACTCTCTCCCAGCAGGAGGAAGGGGCACAGCTGCAAGAATGTGAGCAGTGGTTCAAACACACCAGTTTCTGGTACCCAAAGGAGTACCTTACGTGACTGCTCGCTCCCCAGCCTGACAGACCTGTGTCCAGTGGTGGAAAAGCATGACCTCAGCTCTCCAGGTCCACAGTAATTCCCAGCCCATGCTCTGGGATGTGGTATAGAATCATAGAATCATCAAGATTGGAAGAGACTTTGAAGATCATCAAATTCCAACCACCAACCCAGCACTACCACTGTAACCCCTAAAAGACTTAACCACATCACCCCAAAAATGATGACCCTAAACAGAAAATGGGACATCTCTTGCCCGTTTTCTCCAAGGCCACCAACCAGTCAGTGTGTGCAGTGGGGTCAGTCCTTGTGCCCTCCTAACTCACTCGACACACCACGAAGGGGGCTCACCTTGGCAGCCAAAGTAATTTGCGTTTTCCATGTTGAAGAAGCCGTCCCTGCAGGCCGAGCAGAACTGCCCACACACGTTGGCTTTGCAGAAGCACTGCCCATCGCCCTGGGAGAGAAGCAGGCATGGAAACTCATTCCCTCCTGTTGCTTGTCATGGATAAGCTGTTCCTCAGTTATTTGGGTTCTGGTCTGAGACACTGCAGAAGCATTTTGAGTTTCATGCTCCACACGGCTTCCTGCGTGTGGGTGGGCCAGATAAGGGCCAGATAACTTAAATTACCCAACAATGCAGGCAAACAAAAATCCAGGCATCCTGGGACAGACCCAGAAATATTTAGGTGCCTAATTTATGACAGGTCTTAATCCCACATTCTCATGCAAGGCCAGATTGTGGTGCAAGCGCTGAGAGCTCAGTGTCAGGACCTCTCCAGCAGCTGCTGGGAGAGACAGAGCTGAACACTCCCGACACAGCACACTCAGAGGAGCAAACCCACCTGCCGGCACTCCGAGATGCCGCTGATGGTGCCCTTGGTCTCACACTTGCAGCCTGAGGAGAGGGAGATGAACAAGAAAGCCAGAAGGTCAATCAGCCATGAGAAGAAGCCTGATGGGGTCAGCACCCACCACACCAGAGGACACTCGCTGGGGTAGGAGGAGCCAGGAACTGGTCAAGTAGAAGGTAGCCCTGCACAAGGGTTCACATTTCATTTTGGACAGCTACTGTTTTGAGGACACAACTACCAAAGACATTTGCCTTTTCTGCATATTTAGCCATGAAAAATTAAGTGTCTTCAGGGAGGGCTGAGAATGGCACAACCCACTGCATGAGCTCTATGTTTCACCCCAAGCAAAAAGCTCAGGTCTCCAGCCTTTCCCCTCTCCATGTGGGGATTACCCAGAGCAGCTCTGACACATCACTTCTGGGTGAAGATGGAAGGAAGGACATCACTTCCAATCCTGCAGTGATGGTGCCCACTGGCTTAAGTTTGGGTCTTGCACCATTGCAGCATGGAGGGGACTTTTGGGGGCTGTGCAAATGCTATTTCCTTACTCAGGCAGCCATAGGGGTTCTCTGGAGTCAGGTTCCAGTATCCAGGCTTGCATCTGTCACAAGCTGGGCCTTCAACATACGCCCGACATGCACAGGAGCCCTGGGGAAAGGGAGAGGGAGGAAAGAGCAGGTAAGAATTTGCAGCACAATGGATGAATGTGGGGTCTGCTGCTCTGGCTGCTTTTGGGCTGAGCTTAAGGAAGGACCTGATCCAAAATGATATAAAGAGAATCACACAAAAATTACCTAGAGGGGTTGTGGTGGGTTCATTTGATACTCACCGGGGCCAGCGAGGGATCTGCAGTCTCCAATCCTGCTGGGTTACAGGAGCCCACTAGAAAAGAGGGGTACAAGGACGGATTTAGAGAGCCAGCTCTCCCTTGGCTGTCCCTAACTGGGGTTATTCCTCCCCTTGCAAAGCTGCTGGGGGAGGATAAACCCATTTACCAGCACCCAAGATGCTGGGGTGTCCCAAGAGATGAGGGGAAAGGAGCTACCTTGGCAGTGGGGGAATCCGTAGGCGCCGGGCACGCAGCTGTCACAGCGCAGCCCCGTCACCCCGGGCCGGCAGCTGCACTGCCCCGTGTCCTGGTCACACGTGCCGTGCAGGGACCCCTCCCGGGAGCACTGGCAAGCTGCAAAAAAGGACAGAGAACTGCTGGAGCTGCATTCAGGGCTTCCCAGCAGCAGCCTCTTTTGTCTGCCTGACCTTCACCAAAAGCAGCCAGAAACGTGGGTTATAAATAAAACTCTCAATCTTTGATTTTGGTTAAAATCACCCCATATTGTAAGAAAAACAATAAAAGCCTCAATGTTTGTCACACCCATTAACATACGTTTATGTGTATTTCAGAGGCAGGGAAAAGTTTTGGTTGAGGAGAAGGGATGAGTGTGATCTCATCCCCCCAGGTCAGTTGCCAGTGATGTATCAGACCCTACAAAAGCCCCAAACACCCAAGAGCAGCATTCGGCCATCAGGGCCTGTCCTGTGGATGTTGGATGTGGGCAGTGGGGTGAGGGCAGGGCAATGGTTCCACAGCTTCCTGCATGACCTGCTGCCCATGAATGCACAGAGATCCCACTGCCCTATCACAGGAAAGGTCAGCAAGCTCCAGGGTGCTGCCCATGCCTGCCTTGCCCAGCCAGCACACCTCAAATCCCTGCCAAAGGAGACATTCCAGGCTGACACCCCCACACTGGCTAACGGCGAAAGACTGCTCAGAAAACAACAGATTTAAAAAACATATAAAAATCAGGTGGTTCTTTTCTTTCATTGCTGTGGGTCTTCTACAGCTCTACAACGTGGACACGGCTTTATGAGACAAAAAAAAAAGTGACTACTGAAATCCTGTGAGACCATTTCATCTCTGCCTGCAGCCTCTTCAAAGGCATATTGCCGGCATCAGCATTTGGGAGTGTTCTGCCAGCTGGCACGGCTCAGGAGTCCACATTTAGTGCAGTGCAAGAGGGTGATGATGCTCTTTTGTTGCTTCAGGGAAACTGTATCACGGATTACTTTTTAATGAGCAGTAAATTCTTGCTGGGAGACGTAAGAGTACATCTGGCTTCCAGTGGGGACTGCTGACAGGGAGGGAGATGGGGACACTCTGCCCAGAGCTGGGGAGGGCTGGTCAGAGGATTTGGGGCTGCAGGCACCTGCCACAGGCATTGCTCAGTGCTGGCACCAGCAGCTCTAGTCCAGGAGTGCTGCAGTGCCCAGGGAAATGCATAGGATCAGAGAATCACTGAGGTTGGAGAAGACCTCTAATATCATCATCCAATGTTCCCCCAGCACTTCCAAGCCCACCACTAAACCATGTCCCCAAGTGCCACATCTACAGGGCTTTTCAATCCTCCCAGTGATGGTGACTCCACCACTGCCCTGGACAGCCTGATCCAATGCCTGACAACTGTTTTGGTGAAGAAATCTTTCCTAACACCCAACCTAAACCTCCCAGGGTGCAACTTGCGGTCGTCTCCTCTTGTCCTGACACTTGTTACTTGGTAGAAGAGACCAACCCTGGTCTGGCTACACCCTCCTTTCAGGTGGGAGAGAGCAATAAGGTGTTACTCACGTGTGCAGCTGGGGTATCCGTAGAAGCCCAGGGCACACTGGCTGCAGGTGTGTCCCGCAAAATTCCCGTGGCACCGGCACTGCCCCGCTGGGCTGCAGTTGTTGTCCACTGCACCCCGGGAATCGCAGGAGCAAGCTGTAAGAGCAGGACTCTGATGATGCCTGTGATCCGTGGCCAAGCACTGCTGGTCTGAACCGCCATTCAGCTCCCCCAGGAATTAGCCATTTCCATCAGAACTAAATTAATTTTTTAATCCCTTGGCAAATCATGCAGTATTTTCAGAGCCATACCAGGAAAATGGCACTGAGGGTTTTTTACAGCCCAATGTTCAACAGAAGTTTAGTAGGTTAATGCACTAACACGACACACAAAAAAGGCATAAGCTGAGACACCAGGTCACAGCAGGGTTGTGATGAGGAAGTGTGACTGATAAAAACTGCTTTGTCTTCCAAGCTTTGCCATGATCCATGACCTCCAACACAAGCCTGCCAAATTCACAGTGCAAACCACACGGGGTTGATTTTGAGAGAACAGGTGTGTTTTTTGGAGCAGCAGGAGCCAAAGGTTCAGGTGCTTACCGTAGCAGTGGGGGTAGGAGTGGTACCCAGGGCTGCACTGCTCACACCGTGGCCCAGTGAACTCGGCTCTGCAGAAACAATTCCCGGCGGAGTCGCAGCCTCCCGGCAGCGTCCCGACCTCGCTGCAGCCGCACACTGCGACACAGAGAAACCACCTGCCCTCAGCTGGGAGCCTGGGGCAGAGCTCACAGCAAAGTGCCATTTTCCTGGGGTTCTCAGATGGGCATTTAGGCACTGCTCTAAGCGTTCTGCCCATTGCATTCCAAAACACCCACAAAATCACTTTCCAGTCCTTCAGCTCCCTGCCAGAGGACTCTGGCTGTGTGTCCCCACCCAGGCCCGTGAAGGACAGACACTCACACTGGCACAGAGGGTAGTTGAAGTAGCCTGGAGCACACCGGTCACACATGTGCCCTTCAAATCCCGTCCGGCACAGGCACTGCCCTGTCTCGCTGTCACAGGTGCCATCGTACTGACCAGGGCCAGAGCACTGGCAGGCTGCACAGCAACAAGAACACCAGTAAATAAGCAGGTTTTTTGTCTTTAGCCTTCCCAGGAAAGGAACCAGAGCATCTGTTCCTCTGAGGTAGAAGAGCAGTTGCTGGAGAAAGCATGGGGGACAGAGCTGACAGCAAGCATGCCTGGCCCATAGCTCATGTCCATAGGGAATCCCTCAAGAGCCCCCACAGCCTGGGAGGATGCAGGAGGGTCATGGCTGGGTGGAAAACAACAGCAAAAGAACGAAAGTCACGGGAATTTGTCACTTGGAAGTGGAGCTGCAGAGTTCCTCCTCCCCAGCATGAATGGAGAAGAAGGAGAAGCCCAGCAGGGCGAGCCTGGGGACGCTGCCCGCCGGGTACTCACGCTGGCAGCTGGGTCCGTAGTGGCCTGGGGCACACTGGTCACAGTGTGTGCCCTGGAAGTTGGGCTTGCACACGCACATCCCCACCCGAGGGTCCTTGCGACAGGCGTTGCCTTCTGTCCCGCCCGCGTAGCAGTCGCAGTCTGCATGGGGACACACAACAGGTGACACCACACACGGCTGTCAGTCCAGCTCTGAGACCCCCCAGGGACAGGGCAGGAACTGCCCTGAGAGGCAACTCAACCGCTCAAGCATTTGCCTCCATAACCTTCCTATCAGATGCGAATGTTAGAAGCAAACCACGCCTGGCTCGTGGGGTGGCTGGGGGGCCTCAGCACCACGCAGGTGTGAAGGTGCAGGGTGGGCAGCAGGGCAGGCAAATGCTGCTTCCACAAGCCCAGACAGAGCTGATTCAGTGTAGTGTGGGAATAATCAGAGCCTTTGGCTAACCAGGGTGAGCTTTGGGCTTTCTCTCTGGTCACTCCATGCTCAGCTGCACCCAAGACCTTCCACTGCCAGGGCAGGGTGCTCCAGGCAGGCAGTGCCGAGGTTCTGAGCCAGCCCTGCTGTCACCAACAGCAGTGGTGTGGGGTGCTGGGGTGGGAAAGGGAAGGACAAACATCATCCAAGAACCAGAGGGAGGGGGAAGTGGGGAAATGAGAAGGGAAGTGAGAAATTCCAGCTCAGGAAAGAAAAAACCTGTCTGGAAGATACAGACTTCAGAATATCAGAAGGAAGGAAAAGGTTATCTGGAGCGTGCTGGGGAGCATGAGACAGGGAAGGATTCAGTGGGAAAAGAGACAAGAAAAGCACAAGGGAGTAGATGAGCTGAGAGGAGTGAGCACGAGAGAGGAGGGAGGTGGAGGGAGAAGGAATGAGAGCATGAATGAGCTTTCTAAACAACAGAGGAAGTGACACAGAGTGCATGGCTGCCTGTGCACAACCCTTCAGAGGTGCCCATAGCAGAGCTCCCTGCTCAGCCACAGCCCCTCCAGGACCTTTGGGGAGGGTTCCTCACAAGAAGAGCAGAAGGGACATTCCCACATGGCCTGGACCCCAGAAAAAAATCACACTGTCACTCTAGGCTAGAGTTTCCACGTCTATGAAAAGGGGATCATAGAACTTCCTTTCCCTCACTCTCAGCTGCTGGTTGTACTCTCTTACAACCACTCAGGGCTGCCTCATACAGTGCACGTGCCCAGTTAGCTGAAGACCTGATCTTGCATTGCATGGGAGGTGTAACAGAAGTGACAGCACTGCCACATCATATAGGAAAATTGCACTGCTTACTTATGATCTGTCCTGCAGGAAGCACTTGTTCTCCAGTGTCGTTGTGAGAGAAAGCTGGAACGGCTGTGCAGAGAAAGACACATTGCACAGGTCATCACACACACTCAGAGAAATCCTGATGGAATATCAAGGACTTGACAGTCCCAAAGCTGAACAGGCTGAATGGAAACGCAGAATGTGGAAGAAAGCACAGATGTCCCACTAAACAAAGATTCATTACAGCCCTTTTTAGTCTGTCTTTCATAAGAAAGTGAGAGATGAAACTCCAGCCAAACAGGAAGCTCCTGTTGACTCTGTGTTCAAACCAGTTCAGCTCTAGTCCAGCTTCCACCCCAGCCAAATGTGGACGTGTGCCCACCTAAAAGAACTCCTGGGACAGGAACGCCACATGGCATGGGGAAAAGACATCCCAAGAGCCACAACTGGAGCTGCTGGCCCTTCCCACACCTGCTGGGTGTGTGGGCTCCCAGACCTGACCCCACTTACGGTAGCAGTGGGGGAAGTTGAGGAACCCCTCGGCGCAGGCGTCACAGAGTTCCCCGGTGTAGTTGGGTTTGCAGTAGCAGCGCCCGGTGAGGTCCTCGCAGGTGCCGTCGGTGAAGTCAGACTCGCAGTTACAGCCTGCAGAGAGGGACAGGTGGGCACCAGTGTCACTGACCGACACCTCAGACCCCCTACAGCAGGAAAGCTACTCAGCTCAACCCTCCAGAGCGCCCTCCCCAGTGTCACCGAGTCTGGGAGGATGTCACTGCAGAGGGGTTCACACTCACGGTAGCAAATGTACGGAGAGTCGATGGGGTGGTCGGGGGAGCGATAGTATCCCGGGATGCACCTCTCACAATTAATGCCAGTGGTGTGATGCTGAAAGACAGTGGGTTAGAGAGGCATCAGCTCCTCTGCCTGCAGGATTCACATTCATCTGTCAGATTTACTAACAGCTCCAGGTTACAGAGGAAGCAGCTCAGGAGTGTAAGCACACCAAAGACCTAAATCTGCTCAGAATTCCATATACACTGACTTGGAAACAAAGCGTTTCCTGCAAACTCCATACTCCCATAAACACAGTGTGAGTTTCAGGTTCATATCTGACCTCCAGCCTGTTTCACTTCCTTCAGATGGTGAAATGTCCTGACCACTTTGTGCTTGGAGGATGGGAGCAACCTGTTTCCTCCCAGCAAGGAAGCACAGCCAGAAGTTTCATGCCAGTGCATAAATTAACCACATCACAGTCACTGTCACCTTGGGAAGGAAAAAGTTACTTTCCACTTGCACAGAGACTGGCATTTTGGTGGACAGAGAGAGATCCAGGGAGATGGCAGCACCTGGGAACTGTGAACTAGGTTGGGATTTCACAGTGTGCTGGGCAGCAACCTGTCCCTCCCAGTTCCAGTGCCTCAGCAACCTAAAGCTTTAGGAGCTAGTGGTACTAGCAGGGGACAGTGCTGTTCTCATTACTGGTGCACACACCTTTAACCCACAGCAAAGAGACTAAACTTCCTGGGAAAGACCTAATTTAGATAACAGAGGGGCTGGGTGGAGGTCCCAGTGAGGCTGAACTCCAGGTTGAGAGCAGAAACAAACTCAAACATTTACAACAGCCTTTTCCAGAGGAGCTCTTTGGGCCTACCTGGCAGTCAATACAAACACCTCCCCCTTCAAACTTGTCCTCACGACTCCTGCTGGCTTTGTGTCGATCCACCTCTGGGTCGTAGTAGCAGTCGAAGGCATGGCCATTGCAATTGCAGGCTGGAATAGAGAGATGTGAGCTAAACCACCAGTCCCCAGAGGTCCAGTCAGCAGATGGATCTCAAGATGTGAACTCTTCCTCCTGGGTTTGATGTTGGATGGGTTGCTTTACCATGAGGAAAGATGCCTGAATGCATCTGGGGGGTTACACGATCTCCTAAGCTCTCTAAAGTCTTTCAGCTCAAAAGCACAGGAGCAGAAACTCCTTCACAAAGTCTGGGCTGCAACCAGGAGAGCGCAGCGGGCACAAAATCACAAGCAAAGTATGTGCAGGCGTGTACGGACGAGAAAGAAAAATTACCACGCTGTGGGGCCTCGAGTAGTCTGGTTTAGAGAGCAACATTCTTGCCTCTTTTATCCCACCCTGGATAAAGGTGAGCTGTAAAATCCAGCACTCAGTGAGGGGGCTTTACAAACTCACAAGATTAAGATCCTTTGCCACCCTGCATTTCTAAGACACCGTGTGGTGCAGCTCTGTGCTCTGCACTCCCAGCGCAGCAGAAATTCCACTGTCGGCACTGACCAAAGGTTCCTCTGGACAAATAAAGATGTCCTGTATGTAAACACAGCCAAACCTAATTCATCTTGCAGACGGAATTGAGCAACGAGACTTGCCTGCACGAACCCTTGGACGCACAGGAGGAACGGGAATGCAAGCAGAGTCAAAGTCCCACACGGACCTTGGAGACCTCCCTGTGTGAGCCTCACCGGAACATCATCACCCGCTGTGCAGAGCCCTCTGTGCTGCACCAGTGCCCTCCAGTTCACCCAGTCCCACTCAGCACCAGCCCAGTGAACGGCTTCTCTGCACCACAGCACCGAGCTGTGCTGGGGATGGAAGGAAGGAAGCAAGGAGGAAAGGAAGGAAGGAAAAGCCCAGGTGAACTTACGCTGGCACTCGTTGGCGCTGTCGGCCGTGGCAGGCTTCCAGGGGAACTGGTTGTAGCCGGGGCAGCAGCGGTCGCAGGAGCCGCCGCAGGTGTTGTGCTGGCAGTCACACTGCAGCCTGCGGGGACAGAGCGGGCACAGACAGGGCTGGGGTGATCACAGGGACACACGGGATGGGGAGCTGCTGTGCGACCCTGCTATGCATCACTGTCACTGAGCTGCTACATGAACAAGTGGTGTTTGCTAGTCTGAATATTCCAGAAAAGAGGCTTCTAAAGCTTTTTTTTCAACTTTTCAATTGCCGATTTATTTTTTCTGAGCCAGACACCAAACTTTGCTATTCCAGCTCTGTTCTCTCCCTTTCTTCTCCTCCACCATCATTCCCTTTTTTCTTCATAGGGAGACAAGGATAAGAGAAAAATCAGTGTGCCACTGCCTAGGCAGCTCTGCAGACAACAAAATGCGAAGTGGTTGGAGGTGGCAGTGGTACAAACTGAGCTGAAGCAGATTGCTTGAGAGAGTGCAGTGTAGTGCAGGGACACAGAGATGTCCCCACCACTGTGCAGGGGCAGCATGAAAGGAAAAAATGACAGCCCAGAGCTGCAGCAGGATGGGGCCACACAGGTGCTATCTGCTCCTCCAGGTATACCTGTGCTGCAGGGAGGAGGGCATGAAGTTTGAATTAAGCATTTTAATAGATGCTGGCCCCACGCTCCCTGTGCAATGCACCTCCTGCTCTCCAGGCAGGGCTGTGCTGGGTAAACAGGCAGCTCCGGAGGCGCCAGGCAAGGAATCTCGACAGGCAACCGATGGATCCCGTCCCTGCCCGACCGCAACGGTGATTTATTAACACCACTGACATCATCCCCAAAGCCTCCACTTAGCACAAGGCGATTCCCATCCAACACAAATGCTTTCTGTTGTATTAGACTTATGGATAATACAGCATGTTCCAGCTTTTATCTGTGCAATTACTCATTTCCCCTCAGGGCCAGTCTGCCACTCCCATCCCTCCCCCTCCTCCAATGCTTTTCCATTGAAAAGCAGTGTGTTTAAAAATAAATGTAATTTTTTTAAAGTGTTAGAAACAAAAGGAGCAGTCATTCAGGGTGAAGTGCAGGAGTGCAGACACACTGTAGTGAGCTGAGTGCCACAATTTCCACCTGCATGTAATTTTAAGATGTGGGACCTGCAAGTGTATGTACAGTGAATTGCCAGACAGAGACAGCAGCACTGGACAAGTGACCTCATTTCAATGAAATATGGGATTTGGGGGAATGCAGGCAGGACCCACACTCAGTATGTTTGCTTCAGGCAGAGGGGTTGAGAGGCAGGAGGTCCCCGTGCTGCTCCCAGCCCTCCCTTTCCAAATGCCATGGGACTCTTGGCTGCAATCAGTTCTCTCAGCACTCATCATGCCCCGTCCCTGCCCACATTCACAGCCTGGGCTGTAGCTGGCAGAGTCCAGGCATGAAACTGAATCCCTGGCTGGAGCTTAAGTGGCAGAAAACAGCCCTGAAATATTCCCTAGGAACTTTGTTCTCCAAGTGTTTTGCCGACCCATGGGGGAGTCTCAATGAGAAGCAAACCTCAGCCGTGTCTCTGGAATGCAACCACCCACAGACCTCTCACCTGGCTGACTACCACTCAGCACTTTCAAAGAAACAAAATTTTATAGTTTCTTTCCATGGCAGCAGCTGGAGACCAAGATTAAGATCCATATACACACATGTGGAGAAAGATGGTCACTGAGTCAGGGAACTTATAAACCTGCTGAGCAGTGTTAATCTCCCTGACTGGAGGACGTGGCTCCAGCCACACACCCCAGGCTCCTTAATGTTCAAGATGTTTGAAAAGTACTGGTTCAGTTCCCAGAACACAAAAAGATGGCACTGCATGAGTAAAGATGCTCATTTCAGATGGAGGAGGAGGTATTTATTTAGTCTCTGCTCTTCAGAGTTAGCAATGACCTCTCAGAGAGCTCATCTATCACGGCTTTACTGCACCTTGTGCCGAGTCCGTGCTGCTAATGAATTACAGACAAATGTGCATAAACCACAATATTTACATGTTTCATTGATTGAGTATACACAAGGAAGAAGAGGGAGCGGCTGTGTTCACATAGCACATATTTCCTGGTCATCCTGTCGTAAGAAATGAAACCGCAGCCTTCCCGCTGGAATTGATGCTCAATAGCAGAGACTAAACAGTTTCCAGCGAGCAGCTGTGGCAGAACTGAGAGCAGCACACAAACACTACAGCATCTGGATTTGGCTGGGACATCTGAGGAGCACAATCAAGAAAAAAAAAAAAAAAAGCCCCTTCCTCTGTTTCTGACTGTACCGAGAAAAAACCACCTGCAAAAAGAGTCTGACAGATGGCACAAATCTACCCAGCACACATGGTGCTTTCCCTTCCAAATGGGAAAGAGGAAGCTGGAGTTCAGGATCCAGCAGTGGGAAAGCATCCTTCATCTGTGGATGTGCTTCTGACCAGCCAGACTGCTGCTGTCTTGCTGGTTATCTTCAGCATCAGGCACACAGGCAGCAGCTGGACTCTGGCTGTCTCCCCTCTTGCTTGTGGCATCTGTGACAGGGCAGGGGAGCCACGGAAACACTTGCTCTTATCAGACAGATGCACAACCCTTGCAGGGTTCTCCTGTGCACACTCAGCCTGTTAACACACGACTCCTGTCTGGGCTCTCCAAGCCAGGTTCCTGCTGATGCTTATCTCACTGCTCCCAGGGTTTGCCAGGAGAAAGGGTTGTGCCTCATCCTGCTGGTGCTCACCTTTAACCAGGAGAACATTCCTTTCCTCTGCTTAATTCAACCCATGCCAACTTGGGGAAAGAGAGAGACAGCTGTGAGAAGTGCAGAGAGCCTTGAGGAGGCTCCACCTGCCACAGATCTCTGCACCTACACAGGGCCCAGATGTGCTGCCACCTCAACACAGCTGGATGTGCAGCCTCCGCAGCTTGGCACATCACACAGACTTTCCAAAGTTGCAGGAATATTATCATTATGGCCAGGAAGTCAGCTCATGGACATGCTTCATCATGTCCTGAAGTCTTTGCCAAGATTTCTAGCTTACCTCACCCCTATCGAAGTGCTCATCCTGCCTTTCTGAGCAACAGGCACAAGAAACACAGGGATGTCCAGGAGAGAGGAGTTAAAATAAGAAGCAGGGACCTCCCCAAAAGGTTGAGAGGTAAGTGGGATTTTTAACAGGGCCAGGCCAATCCACATCCCTCTATTTGCACTTCCTTGCCCTGTTGCTGTCAGACATCAGCACCTGAAGAGGCAGAGGGACACATTGCACAGCCTGCTGAGGACATGACACGTTTCTGGTAGCTGGACCCATATCAAAGGGACAGCATGTCTGAGCCCCAGCTGATGTGGCATTACAGACATCCCAAGCTGGCTCTGTGCTGTGTCAGGGCAGGAGGGCTGGGATCCTGCCCAGCAGTGCCCACTTTAGTGGGAAGGCTGGACACAGCTGCACCCAGAGCCTGGAGAATGGTGGCATTTCATCAATTACTCATTTTCTCAACTGAAAGGATCAGATTTCTGCTGACTTGCCTGTGCTCTGGGCTTGCTAAAGGGTACAGCAATGCCATGAGAAGATCTATTTATCCAGTACCTCTTCCTGCTGTATCCCAAAGGATTTACAGCTGTTCTGTGCTGACTTACAAAGCACCCAAGTAGGAAATGTTTTCTCCCTCAGGCCAGTGTGATCTGCTATGGGTTAAATGCAACAGCTGCTCACGAACAAGTGCTGCAACAGCAGAGAACAGGCTGGGGCCAAGAGTGAAGATGCCAAATGCATCCAAATAAGAGTGGAGGAGAAGAATTTCAGGAGACAGAGACAGTTGAACAAGGATTTCAAATATATCTCTCTTTGCTCAATTCTCCCTCCCTTTCTGGAGAGCCCCAAGCCATTGAACCACCCAAGAAAGGTCCTGGCATTTCCATGTTAAAGAATCATTTGTCCCCACAAAGCCTTTTGCCCCAGCACACAGGTGTAGTGTGCATCCAGCAACACCAATGTCTGAAAACCAAAGAATTGTACATTCAAATATTTATGAACTTCCTTTTGTCAGAGAGTTTGGCACACTCAGGCAGGCTTGCTTACCAATACATCTTTGTTTTAATATTTAACAGCTTTAACCTTGGCTGGGACTCACTGGAATTTTATTTTAGGTGATCCAAAAGCTCTACATGATCCTGATGAGAAAGAAATACAAGCTCCCCTTGTCCAGCTGAATCCACCCATCCCTTTTGTAAAGGCAACATTCAAGCTGCAAACAGATGGCTAAAAGCAACACTTCCATGGTCTGAAGCAGCTCTTTGGCATTCCAAGTTGCCAAGGCAGATGGGAAGTCCCATAAGCCAAAATGTAACTTCTCTGCATGCTCTTGCTCTTTTGCAAAGAGTTGTTCAGATATGCACATAACCCATCTATGGTTCTTATGAGTAGAAATAGGCAGGAGTCTCTGGTTTCATGGGAGAGCATCCATTTATGAGAGCATTGTCCCAGTGCTGAAGAAGCCACGCGGGACGCAAGAGACTTCTCTGCACAAGTTCAGAAACAATCCCTGGACTTTGATGGGAAACCTCCATGCTCCACATCAGTATCCCAACTTCCCATTCTCACACTCTGCTCCAATGGGACAGCAAAATTGTGGACAGGGAAGCTCAACCAGGGAGTTGATCTGGTTGAAAATAGCCTGACAAAATGTGTAATTTTTACTACTTTGTCTGAAGCAGTTTCTCCTTCTTTCTCAGGGCAGACCCATGAACAGCAGTGACTGCACACTTACGAGCTCAGAACAGAACACAATTAACACTGATATCTTTCACTCTTATAGCAAGAATTCAAATGCTTTCACACAGAATTGGGATTTTGCAAAAAGGTACCTGTAAGGGTCGTTGGGGTCTTTGGCATCGCAGACATCCGCGTGGCCGTGGCAGACACAGCGCCCTCCGATGCTGATATCCTTGATGCTGTAGTAATACTGCAGAGCACAAGAGAAGTTGACCATTACTACCTTTACAAATCAGATTCATAACTGTCCTGCTCGGGATTCAGCAGGACTTTATCCAGTTAAATGATGCGTGGGTATTTCCCTTACAGTGACATTGTAGGCTGCAGAATCTGCCTGCGGTGAGATCCACCACCTCTAACAGAGCCCATTAGCTACGACTGGGGGGGCTCCCAGCACAGCCAGAAAGCCACACGTGACACCAGGAGGTGTTTCCCAGTTTCACATGGTTGCTGTCTTCCCAAGAAGCCTCCAGCTCCAGCCACAGCAGCATCTGCTGCAGACACCTTCAGCTTTAGGGGGTGCATTACAGAGAGAAAACCCCCACAGGCAACACCCAGGGGTGTCCTCTCCCCAGAGCTGGCTTGCACAGCCCTCACACGGTTCCACCTCACCAGCAAGAGGTATCAAGGCCTGCCTTACCCTCCTTGTGACCGTAGGGTCCCTCAGAGCTTTGCCCATCAGGTGCCCCAGCAGGGTGTTGGTCTGCAGGAAGCGCAGTCGGATGTTGGTGGCTTTCGTGAAATTCCGCAGGAGAGGAGAGTAGGAGAAGTTCATGGCTCCAGGGCGCCCGTTGACCAGAGAGACAACAATCTGTGAATGGGAGGAGGGAAAAGGCCAGGTTGGACTGGGCATTGAGCAGTTGGTCTAGTGGAAGGTGCATCTGCTCATGGTAGCAGGTTGGAACCACGTGGTCATTAAGGCTCCTTCCAACCCAAACCATTCTGTGAATCTATGAGAACAAATCTGTGGAATCCTGTGGGGTGGGAGGAGATTAATCCCTCCCTCAGCTGAACTCAGCCATCCAGACGACTGGTTCAGTTCTCTGTCAACCTCATTTGGTTTAACTGAATACTTTAAGTGGTGTCTGAAATTCGAGAGGGAGCCAATTAACAGGAGTACCAGCAGGCACTGAGTAACCCTGGAAACTCCAGGGGATGAACACAGGCCCCTGCTCACCTCGCCATTCTCCAGAGGCACGATCCGGGAGTACTCAGTGGTGCAGATGGCATGGTCATCCCTCATGATACGGTCCACGGTGTGCTGGCCAAACTTCTCAATGCAGTCCCTCTTGGAAGCTGTTCATCAACCAGAGATGAGAGCAGTGAGAGAACAGGAACAATTCCCAGCCCTCTGTGGATTTTCCCACGCTGACCACAGGAGAGACGGGTGTACAACCTTTGTTAAGCATTTACTACACAGAGATTGCTTTGTATCATTAACTCTCTCATGGCTAAATACATCTCCTCCACTAAGGTAGGGAGTCACTGTAGCAGTAATGGGCAAAAAACCCCCCCAAATCACCTCCCTGCAGTAAATGAGCAAAGTCAGAATAGCCACTGTACCCTACTGCCTCCACCTGCAGAGAAACCCAGTCCCCTGAATTTTGGCATTAAGCTCACAGTTTAACCAAACTGAGATCTAACTCTGGTCTCAATCTGTTGCCTTGCTGGCAGTGGATTTGCTACACTGCTTTCCACTGAACTGCAGAAAAGCCCTCTGCTGCCAGGGCCCTGCTCCTGATGTAGGAGCTGCACCATCATTTCATGTGGCTCCTAAACTTCCCGGGTCAGACCCAAAGCCAGCACAGAACCCACAACAGGAGCAACCACAAGCCACAGCCACTGCTGGGGCATCTCCCACCAGGCAGGGTGGACACAGAGGGGTGGGGAGAGCACCTGCAGTATTTGGGAAAGGCAGAGCAATGGCTTGCAGGATGTCTCCTCCTCACACCTTACTCTGAACTCTGCTCTCAAACCAATGCTACAAATCAGAAATGCCAAAGCCACCAAGGACCACTCCATGGGGACAGCAAATGAGGGCTCCTGCCACTAAGTGGCAATGCAAGGCTGGCTAAAGTCAGGGGACAGGCATCACCAGGCAGCCACTCCGCCGGCTCAGTGACCTGCTTAGGGGATGCTGCATGCCAAGGCTCTCCTTGCAGCTACAGGAATGGCCTGGCTTCCCTGTAGGACTGCTCCTGCAAGCCCAGCACCCTTGTCCCCAGGCTGTGTGACATCCCTGTGCTGGCACAGCCAACCAAGCCACTGCTGGGGCAGTTCAGGGCCTGACTGTGCAGGACAGTGAGCACCTCCATCTACCCATGCAAAAACCTACACAGTGCTGCTCTCAAGGACTGTTCCCCCAGGAAGAGCCTGGACAAAGGCTGCTGCTCCTTCCCACTCCCTTTTCACCTGCGCCAGGAGCTCACAGCAGAGCGTGCTGAAGTGTCACTGCAGTGCTCCTGAGGGTGCTTCCATTGGGAGAAAAAGGAAGAAAAGGCAGCCAACACAAGCTCCTGTTCCTGCCAGCGCTGCTCAGCTCACACAGGAAACTGAAGGGGAAATATTAACCCAATTCACAGGAATAGTCCTCCAAAATCTGTCTCAATGTGCCTCCAGAAGGCAGCTCCCTCACTCCATGTGCTGCATTGGAAGGCTGAGCCAGGTAGAAGGAACAGCAAAGGGGGAGCAGAGAATTTCTGCCTCCCTGTCTTCACCTCTGGCTTGCACCCACCCACACCTTGTGTCCAGAACGTGGCCTTGCTCCAGGAAACACTGTTTTGGCAACAGTGAGAGCTCAGTTGCATCCACAGGAAGATGTGGAAACATTTAACATCGGGTCTCTGGCCGCCAAAGCTTGCTTCACCAGGTGCTTTTTTAAAGGCAATTTATTTTCAAAGCCCCAGGCGAGGAACCTGTCACCACTGGCTCAAGATGATTGATTGCCACAGCACTGCCACGGCTGCGTGGAGACAGGATGCTCAGCCCAAGGAGCTACTCAGGAAAACCAAAGAACTCCTCCAGTTATTGCAAAACCTGCACAATCATGCGAGCCAGAAGCTGGGCACTCTGCGCTAAAACAGAGTAACCCATTGGCCTTAAACCCCAGCAGTGCTTTTGGGAAAGAGCAGAAAAGGATGGTGCGTCACTCTGCAGTCACTTCTCCCTCCTCCCACAGAGAGAAGCCCAAAAGCACCTTGGCACCTCCCAGTATGAGCAGCTCGAGGGGCAGGGCTGAGCCAGGGTGGACAGTGCCACAGTGTCACCCCTGGCATGGCTCACTGGCAGCTCTGAAGAAACCTTGCATTTCTGCCAGCTGCTTTTAACCCTGGTACTGACCTGGCAGTGTTTTTATTAGACCACCTACAGAATTCCTCGTGATGAAAATAAACCTCGCAGAGGACTTCTTGTGCTAGAAAATCTGGCAAGTTTTGGAGCAGCCACCTCTTTATTTCCATGGGAATTTTCCACTGGGCTGTGTCACTGCATGTCACTTCTCCAGGGGAGTGGTAACAGGGCCTGATGTTTTGGGAGAAGGGGACTCCAGATGTTTCAGCATTGCCACTACACACAGGAACAAGCCAGCGGGGCAAGAGCTCCCTGTGCAGCTCCAGACCATGCAGGAACACGACTGTAATGGGCCCCGAGAGAGGCTTCAGAGCTGGCAGAGAAATTCTCAGAGAAGGCAGAAAAAAGCAAAGTAGGAATTTGACAGCAGTAATTCCCTACCAGCACACAGCTGAGGGAAAAACATCCTCCCTGGAGAGGAGCTACCAAGCTAAGGCAACACAGCAGTAACGTGTCTGCAGCTCTTTCTTGCACAAGAAGAGACAAGAAATCCAAAGCACAGCCTGACAGGTAAGCCAGAAATATGAGCCTTTAGGGACAGCCCAGGGCAAGGCCTTTGAGTGCTCCCAGGTCCTTTCTTGCCAGGTTTTAAGCTCTGGCTGTAGATCTTAACGCACATCTTCTCCCAATTACTGCTGCTGCTTCTGGGAGGAGCTGGTGGTTAACAAGTTCCTCAGCATCCGACTACCCCACAGACCCTCTGGGAGAGGAGTTTTGTAGAACCAGCTGTTTCTTAAGGTTTTAATCAGCGAATGGAGAAGCCAAATGCACAGACTGGATCTCTTTTCCAGCCAGCTGTCTCTGATCCCACCTTGCACAGCAGCAGGACAGCGGTTCCCTGCCCTGCACAGGCTGGATCCAATCTCCGGTACTGATAAGCACAAGGGAATGTTTTCTGCATCCAGACTTTCCTGTGATAGCAGCCACTTGGAAGCGAGCTGCTGCTCGGCTTCTGGAGGAGCTGAAATACAGTCTGGGATGGTACAGAGCAGACAGGCAGAAAGAGGAGGGCAGGGAGGAGATGATAAGGAATCTCACATTCAGACCAACATCAACAACACCCAACTGCAGACACTGGTGCCAACTTTGGCACTCCCATAGATTTCATGACAGTGTTTTAAAAAATACATTTAGTACCAGAGAGCAAAATAGTTCTCCTGCCCTGAGGAGCGCTTAACCTTCAACTCTTGCAGCCTTACTGGGCAGATGAAACACAGGACGTGTGCTGCATCACAGCAATGACACAGGAACAGCTCCAAACCCAGCCTTGTATTTGCAGAGAGTCATCTTCACCACAGCCTCACTGCCTGGCACTGAGCTGCAGCCCCTGTCACACTTACAGGCAAAATACTGCCAGGGCTCGTAGGTGAGGCCGAAATCAGTCGATCGCTCCAGCACCCAGAGGTCAGGACGAGGGGAATTGGCAAACTTGATCAGGACATACGCGACGTGGAAGAGCTGAAAGAACGGAACACAGAGTTAGTTGGCTGCTTGAGGCATCCTGAAAAGCAGAGAGCACTTCGTGGGATCCAAGTGGAATAAATGAGCTGGCACTTTGCAGTTCCTGCTGCTCACAAGCAGCCTGTGGAGCGAAATCCTCCATATCTAAAGGGATGGTGATACAACACGGCTGCTGCAGGGAGCCAGATTAGGGAGCTCAGCTCCCACTGAAGGCAAACAAAGCTCAGACTTTGTGGCTGCAGGCTGTACTCAGGTTGTGCTGGGAGACACCTCAGGCTTAGCCAGAGCAGGCTGCACTACAAATGCTGCCCTGGGGACTTGGCTTTTGGGCTGCTCTTGCGGTAACAGGTGACACACTGACCTGCCAGCCAGGGGACATCCAACTGCACCTTGCAGACACTACCACAAAATCCTTCTGTTTTTTTAAGGCATTCCACACATCAGCACTGCTTCACCAACACGATCCGTGTTTTGAAGCCTGCTCCAGAAAAACCCCAGCACAGCTCCTCTTCCCCAGATGCCACAGGGAGGGGAGAGCAGGAGACCCACTTGGCTCCAGCACTGGGCTGCTCCCATTTGTCTGGACACTGACGTGTGCACACACACTCCTGCCAAGTATAAAATAAATGTCGTCTTTAAAGAGCTACAATGTCAATGCTAGAGAGAAACAAAAGCCCCAGCAGAATTTCCCTTCCCCGGCTGGCACAGGCTCGCTCCAAGAATCCCCACTCCATCATCCTGTCACAAAGTGATATTTAAAGGCAAATAAAATTCTCTTATCGGAGAAAATTCCTAACGTCAAAAACAACCCAAAAGGGAGTTTAGTGCTTGAAAGGCAGAGATTTATAGCTCAGGAGTCCCTCCTCATGCAGAGCTGGGGGTGTATGAGCAAACAGCCCCCCTAAAAGGCTCACAGGTATCCAGAGGGACATTTCTGCAAGGGGAGGAGAAGGCTCCATGCCCATCTCAGCCATGCAGGAGAGCCAGAACAGCAGCCAACACCTCAGCCCTGCCCTGGCCACACACATCGCTGAGCCAGAGGACAAATATTAATAATAACATGCCTCCAAAATAGCCCTGACCATGCACAGAAGGAAAGGGCAGAAGAAACCAGAAAGAGGTATTTAAATCTACCAAGCCATCTATAAAGCACAGATCCTGTTGGGGTCAGTCAGACAAGGGGTCGGAGTGCTGCTGTGCAGATATGGAGCAGGGGGATGTGGGCAGCCCTGAGGACTGGCACCAGCTCAGTCCCACCCTCAGCAAGACATTCAGGCAAAAACCTCCTCAGGACACTGCCAAATGCTCCTCTGGCTGTGGGGCAGCCTCTCCTCCACTTCCCAGGGGGATTGGTGTGGTTCCCACTGCAGGCTGGTGGCACCTGAAACCACACCTGGGTGCAGGCTAAGGGGGCTTGAGAGAGATGCTCAGGGAGGAGCAAACCAGCTCCAGCTGGAAAATCCACATGATCACCAAGCACAGCAGGTCAGAGGCTGTTCTCCAGCTGGGAATGGGCAGGAGGGTGGGATATGTCACCACTCCCAGGGTTTGCACTGGTAAGGACTGGTGCCATCCAGAATGAAGAAACCAACGTGGTCATCCAACTCAGTTCCCTGCTGTCAAAAGACTTTCAAGCCCAATCAAGGAGGAAATAGGCATCCTTTTCAAAAATTGAGGGAAAACAGACCTCAATGCTGCCCTAGTTCCCCTCTGCAACCTCTGTGTTGTCAAGGCATACAGGACTAAGCTTTTTTGGAGGAGCAGTGTTTTCTGCCTGCTTACCCTCTGAGCAGAGCTGTTCCTTGATAGTGAAGCCCAAGAGGCTTCAGCTCAGGCAGCTGCTTTCTCTGCAGGACCAGTTCTCACAGCTCAACATCTGCCTCTTGGCATGGGAACAGGGCTGAGCACCAGCCTGTAAAGTTACACCTTCCCTCCACTCTAAACCCTCCTCCTGCTTTCTTCTGCAGGGAATAAATTAATGCTCCTGCTGGAATCTAGAACTGCCTTTAGCTGGACAAAATTCCCTGTGGCTCAAAAATACCTGTACATGTTCTGGTCTCAGGCATGGGGGATTCTCTGCTCTGAATGAACAGCAGCCACAAACACAAATTTAGAAATGTGAGGTGCATCCCTCTCTTCTGCTTTCTTTTTGCAAAGCCAGTAACGAGTTTACTGCCAGTAAGTTCCACAGAATTTCTAGGGGGTCTTCATTGTTGTTCAGCTTTATGCTGGAAAAAAATGTTCCTAATTAAATATCCTTGAGTCCAGCTCCTCGCACGCTTCTGGTTCTCGGAAGTCCCCTCCCCCTGGAGAGTGTGGATTACCATGCAGTCAAATTGGTGCCCAAACACTGAAACTTGACACAAAACCAAGCCTCGGGCTCGGTGATTCACGCGAAAACAACAGCCAGAAAAAGAACTCAGTGCTGCTGGTTGCAAGCTCTGGTGTAAAAGCCCCTGGGACAGGGAGGGGCAGGGTCGGGCAGCCACAGGCTCCTGACCCCTCTGAGCCCTCTCCGGCTGAAAGAGGAATGTAGAGAAGGTTTCAGTACATTTTGGGTCATGGGAGACACACACACACACTGGGCACAGCTGTGTCCATGCTTGCTGGGAGTCCTCTGCAAGGCCAGTCCCAGCCCCACTGGCAGGGTTAGATGCGCCAGACCAGGGCTAGCACACCTTTTATCTTCTCTTGCTGTTTTTCACAGGAAAGCACAAGAACCTCTGGGTTCTTGCTGGATGTTTCTGGATCATCTGCAATACCTCAGCTGAAACCCAGGGCAGATATTTGCTCTCAAAGCCAAATGCAATTCCTCTCTCCATACCCAAACCCATCTGTAAGCACTGCTGTGTGCTGTTGCTGCTGCTGAATTTTATTCCAGTTGTGATCGCAATTTTGGGACACAAAGAAGTCAGCCAACACTGCACAACCACTCCCCTCCAGCATGGAAGGGTCATTCCTAATGGAGCACAGAAAATATTCAGGAGTCTGTGACCACAGTGACCCCAAACCTGGAACAAGACCCATGTCCTGGTATTCAGGGGGATTTTTGTGCAATCTGGTGAGTCCCCTGCCCCTCCATCCAACATCCTTATCTTACAGAGTATCACAGCCTGGCCGGAAAAAATAACAGCAAATTGCCTGTTTCCAGTACATCTGCTGAGAAAACTCAGATGCAAAGATGGAGCAGTAGCTCTAAAAATAGAGCTGGCAGAAAAGCCAGACTTTTCATTCCATGTTTAGTTCCAGTACAGTTCTGCCCAACCAATATTGCAAGAGAAATGGTTGGGTTTTTTTTCCAAAGACTTTATTTAGCTCCTATTATCAGTCAGATGAATAAAAACCTCTATACTCCCAGCCACTGAGGACACTTTTCTCCCTTCTTCATGGAGAAAGAAGGTGAAACACCAGTCTTGATGCTCACACTTGTCTCCAGGCAGGCAGATCCCTTGCACTCCCAATCTCTGAAAACATGCCAGGTACAGCTCAACCTTTGACCAGCCTCTGGGATTTCATAAAGCGACCTTCCAGCCAGGAAATTCTGACACTGCTTTAATTAGCAACCAGATTTCTTTGAAAATAGTAACATCTCTATGTGTAGCTGATGTTGCTGTTAGTGGTTTTGAAGCAAGTTTCCTTAGTAACAATCAGCTGCAGCTGCCCCAGTGCCTGCAAGGATGGAGCAAGTGCTGGAGCCAGGAGAGGAAGATGGAGATGAGGGCATTTCCTCCATCTCCCACACTCCATTCCTTTGTGGCTTTAGACAGGGGGCAGCTTTATCCAGCACCAAAATCCCATGAAAATATAATTCTGATTACCTTTGAGTGGGACAGTGCTGAACTTACAGAGTAAAAGCAGATTCCAGAGAGTCAAGAGAAACTCATCTGCTTTTAAAGCTGCACGTCCTCTGTCCACTTGTTCATCCATCCTGTGTAAGCAGCACATGATGGCAAACTCACACATTTCTTCTCCATTCCTTCCCTCAAGACACTGATTTCAGTTTTCCAGCTCTGGAAGGCACAAGTGGGAAGAAGACAACAAGCTGGACCAGCTGTGTCCTGTGCTGTCTTGGTGAGGGAGTTTTGGGAAGTCTCACTGATACTCCAAGGCACCACAAGGCCACACAGAAACATTCAATAACCAAAACAAACCTTCACATTGTTGTAATATTGACAATTACATTTTCACCAAAAGCAAGAGGGGCTCTTTTTGGTCCTCTTGACAAAAAGGTCTGAGCAGGCTGTGCTGGCTGGGAGCTACACCCAGCTCTGCTCCCGGCCCCGGATCCCACAGGAGGAGTTTATACAGTAAACCACTCGCTAATTTTCCACAGGACAGATTTATTACCTTTGGCGTTGCCTTATGAAAATTGCACCATGTGAAAACAAAGCAGTTCCTCTCTCCCTAACCACTGCTCCATGCCCCCGTGGAGCGAGTGTGTGGATAGCACTGCCAGCACTGCTTATTCCTGCTTGGGATTTCCTGGAAGGACCAGATGGACCTGCTGAGCATGAGCACCTGCCAGTGCATGGGCAATAAATGTTTAGGGGCACATGAGGCCTCCTGCATGCACACAGAAAGGGCTTCAGGACACCTTCAGCAGGCACCTGCAGCGTTTTGGGGTATACTGCACCCCAGTCTGGGTCACTGCACAGCAGCTCCAGACACCTGCAAAACCTGCAAGCAGAGAAAGCAGAAGAAGAACTGCTATGGAAAGTGTGTCAGGGTATTATTTATTCTTCCTCACTTTCAAAAATCACATTATTTTGCTCCCTCTAAGCCCATCAATCCCCCAGGCACTGCCTCAATCTACCACTGCAACCACAAGCCCACCTGGAAAACGTGGAGATGTCAGAGCCTGGATGGGGTTATCAGTCCACAGTACCAAGAAAAAACAGCTCTCTGGGAGCACAGGTCACCTCTGTCCACAGCCCAGGCGAGCGGCTGCTCAGCTGCCGTGAGCACAGGTCACCTCTGTCCACAGCCCAGGCGAGCGGCTGCTCAGCTGCCGTGAACCAGCCTTGGAAACGCTCGGCAGCGCTGGCACCATGGCAGTGGCAGCAGCTGAAGCTAATAAGCTGCCTTTTTGTGCACCTTTTATCCCCACAAACAAACATGCAGGAGCTGGAAAAGCAGAGAGCTTCTGACTCACTGTGAATTTCTCTAGGTCAGTGATCTGCCCCTTTTGCATCCTTTGCCTGTAATCATTTATTCTTATGGAAGGAGTGATTTACTCATTAACAACTGACTGTCCCTCTGCTGAGCTTCTGCTGTCCAACAGCAGATTTATCTCTCCCCAG
This sequence comes from Orthonyx spaldingii, assembly GCA_013397795.1. Taxonomy (NCBI): domain Eukaryota; kingdom Metazoa; phylum Chordata; class Aves; order Passeriformes; family Orthonychidae; genus Orthonyx; species Orthonyx spaldingii. The sequence goes on along the minus strand of VZTJ01001560.1, from coordinate 2,231,460 downwards.
CCCATCCATCAGAATCCTTTAATAAAATCGCTCACATTTAGTGTGTGCCTACTTTTTATTTTCAATCACACAAGAACTACTTCAACCCTCCCAGGCAGCAAACAAAGGCGCTTCCCCTCCAAGTGGGAACGGCTTTTTATCCAGACATTTTTCATAAAATACTCAAGTGCCTGAGAGCAAACAAACCCCACATATAAAAGCACAGAAGTCAGTGTTTGAAAGAGGGGTGTGCACTTAAATATGCTTTGTCCCATTTTGCTCTTTTTCTCACAGCAACTCCTGGCTTCTTCTTGTATGTCTGTGTCTCAAATCCTCACTCCTAAAAATGCCTTTTTTCCCAAGTTTTTCATGAAGGATTACAGCATTCTGAATGAGAAGGTTCCCTACGCTTGTATCTCAAGATTTTGACAGCCAGGCTTTAGAAACAACCACCCATCCCCTTCACCACGGAGAGAGGACAGAGATGGAAGTGGCAGGTACTGAACACCTGGGTAGAGCTGGGGAGAGAGGTGAGCACTGAGACTCGATTTTGCACCAACCTGTTTTCAAGTTTTTCTCTCAAAACTCTAGCTGTATTGAGAGCGATCAAAGAAAACACTCTCCAGGAAACCACAGACTCAGAACTACCAGGCAGCATGAAACCTGCCCAGTGTCACAACAAGCAGCAGCAGCAGCAGCAACCCAATACTTTATGTTATTTTCTAAACAGTGCCTGTTCCCTTCCTAAGCAGCTTGGCTTAGGTGAACAGCTGATGGAGCGTTTTCCACAAAGGATTTTTTCTTTAAACACCACTTCTGAGACGCATTTGGCTCGTCCACCAATTTCACACACAGCACTGCTTTATCTTCACAGCATCCTCCCACGCGAGCTGTCCTTCCCCTGCCAGTGCCACACACACCTCCTGCCAAAAATCCTTGGGGGACTAAATCTGCAGCACTTGGCACACGGCAGGGCAGAGCAGTGCCATCACTTGTGGCCTGCACAGTGCTGAACTGAAGGTTTGGCTAGCCAAGTTTTAGAAATGACCTCCAACAGGGCAGCAACCAGAGCCTGATTTGCAGCACGTTCAGCCAGCTGGCACCAAGGAGAGGCACAGAGGAACATCCTGTTAAATCCCTGCCTACCTGGGGCTGCAAACAGCAAATGCCACACAGCTACAGGTGCAGCGTTCAGGGATGCTGATATACCAACCTGCACATGGTCAAACACAAGCCTGTGCTTAAACCCCAGCAAGTGGGGTCCCTTCTGAATTCAGATCAGCCCTTTGTGTGTGCCCAACAGCCACCCAAGTGTCACTGCAGCCAGCCCTGGGTAACCAGAGGCATCACAGCAGAGCAAAACTGGTCAGGACAGAGGGGGATGGCTGGAATTCCTTGGGATGAGGCTTCAGTCACTTACAGAGAAGGACTTTGCCCACACCAGCCTCTCACTGTGCAGCAGGAAGATTCCCTGCACTTGGCTGAGACGGCCTTTGCAACTTTCTAGGTTGCTGGGCAAAGTGTTAAGTAACCCATTAAAGACAAGACTCAAATATTTGTCTTTTAGCCCAAACTCAAGCTACCACACCCTCAGAGAAAGGCTAAGTGGACTCCCCTGTCCTTGGGCACCCCATAAAGGGGTACAAGCACTGGCTGCAAGGCCAGCCCAGCCCAGGAGCTGACTGAGGCCAGAGAATGTGGAGAGCATCAGGTGCCCCCACCACAAGGGTTCCCACCCTCTCCAGTTGCTTTAATCCTCCTGCAAACACCATCAGAAACCCAGCACAGAGGTGGCTGTAAAGAGGCCCTTAAAACTTCCTGGTGCTTCAGCGATAAGACACTAAAACTACATTCAGGATTTCAGATCCTCAGACTATTTACCTTGAAGTGTCAATTATCCTTGATGGTTAAATGCTTCTAGGAAGCTTCTGGGAATGTGTTTTTTCTTTTTAGGAGTGGTGTGCTCTGGGAAAATATGTGCATCAATAATTAGCTGGCAGGACTAGTGGCAGTTCATACCAGGGTCCCAGTAAAATACAGTATTACATGAGAAGTGGGATAAGGAAAAAAAGTGACTCAAAGGAAAAAAAACCTCTTTTACAGAGACACAAAATGCCCTGATGGCCCTCACTGTGAAGTACCATGTGCTTGTGCTGTGCTGTCCAATGTGCAGAAGTGAAAAAAGCCAAAGTTCCTGCAAGCAGCTTTGTGCAGACAGGTGAGCAAAAGGCAGCTGACCCAGGAACACTTGTTATTCTAGAGGAGTTTCACTGGAAGTCACTCAAATGCAGCCAACTAAATAAATCCAGCCACCTACTGCATGAGAGAGAAGAAAACCCATATGGTTCTCAAGGTTGATTTTCAAAGGGCCTTGGGTCCACTGCCTTAATTCCTCCCTTAAACTAACAGGAGTTTGAGACTAATTTTAGCAAAATGACAACTACACCACAGTAGAAACTCTCGTAATCCCAGAACATACAGAAAAAAAGTGCTTTCCTACAAATACAAAAAGCAGGGAATTCCAGCTTGCTAATACTAGCTGGGGTGCTTGCAGCCTAAATCTGAAATTGCTAAGAAAAAGCCTGACTTGAGGGCTGTCATCTGACTGCAGTTATTTGAGACTGTGAGAAGCAGCATCTCTTCAAGGAGCTGTCACTCCACACACAGGGAGAGTAGGCTTTCTTTGTAACTAATGGGAAAGAACTGACTCATTTCTTAATGCCAGACAGACTTTGAAAGGAAATTAAAAAATCTCCTTGGTGTGCCCCATTCTACCATGGCAAACTTTAGACAAGGAGCACATCTGTCCTGAGAGAAGATGACCTCAGGATGAAGGGCTCAGTGCCTCACACCGAGCTCCAGCATAGCACTGATCTGGAAATGAACATTTTAAGTCCATCTGGGTCATCCTCCAATGCTCCTGTTCACATGGGCAACAATCCTCAAGAGCAGCTGATCCCAATGCTGCCTTTGCTCCGGGAACAATCTCATACCTGCATGGGTGCTTTGTGAAGAAGACTCGAACAACAGACAGGAGACATGAAGGAGAGGATGGCACTGCCACAACTTCTCCCCCTGTGGCTAAAAAAACCTGCATCTGTCCATTAGTTCATGGGGAGAAAGTCCAGCTTCAGAGAGAAACCTGTCCCTCTTCTCTTCCCCAGTGACTGGCCATCGCTGCAGAGCTGGGAGGAGAGCCCAGTTTAGGCTCTTCCTAGTGCCAGCCTGTTCCAGCAGCTGTAGATATTGTCTGTGAGGCCTCCCTGGGCATCTGCTGCGGGGACAGAGAGAGAATGGGCTCAAAGTCAAGAGCTGTAATACTTCTAGTAATGACAGCCCTGCCTGGTACCTCCTGTTTATCAACGTGCAGTCTAACATGGTTTCTAGAAACTACAACCTTGAGCACAAGGAAAAGAATTCCATTGGAAGTCCATGTTCATTCCTCTACCTGCCAATGACATCACCATTTTGAGAGGATTTCACCAAGAGTTCATCAGCCACTGCTGCTCGTCTTTCTCATTCCCTCGGAGAATAATTTAACAGCTCTGGGTTAATTTGGTTTGAGTGTTCCCCCAGCTGCCTGCGTGCTGACACACAGGGAACAGTGTCCACAGTCACGGATTGTTTGCTTTTAAAACATATAGGAGGAATCCGTGACTTTGGCAGCGAATGTGATGAACCCAAGCCATTAAACCACGGCACATTCCAGACCCAGATGTATGGGCACAGCTGTGACAAAGCACAGGCCCACATCCACACAGCCTCTGCTGTGCTCACGTCTTCTCCTGTGTCTCCCTGAGCCTGCCTGGAAGGAGGCAGAGGGGCTCTTCCCCACAGCTCCTCCAATTCCCATTCTTACAGGCCACCACAACCCAGCCTGCAGGGTGCAAACCATTTGTGTCCTTATAAATAAAAGCCCAGGCGAAGCCTCAATGGATTTCCGAGCAGAGCTGCCTCCCCCAGGCCGAAGCTCCCACACAACCAAGCAGGAATTTCAGCCTGCACTGGGCCAAAATTCTTCAACTTCCTCCAAACAGCTCCTCACTAAAAAATCTGGTCTGACCTTTCATACCGCTGCATTTCTTCTGCTCCACAATTAAAAAGTGGCACTGCCAGGACATCGATTTTTGCACCGTTTCTGTACGGAAGCAGCGTGGGCTGCTGAAGATTTGGGAGTACTGAGGCAAATATGTGTGGCAGATTACGTGGCACCTACGCTGTACTGTTGCTGTTTAGACTCAGCAAACCCTGTCTGTGGGTAAATTATACCCCAATAAAAACGGAGAGCCTACAAATATGGAACCCCTGAGGGCATTTCCAGCCAAGCAAAGAAACTGGCACAGTCAGAAAGGAGTCTGCCTGGTTCTCAGTTTGGGTTCAACCTGAGAACCATGGTCCTGAGAGATGTAAGACTCAGCAATTTCCAAAACCATCCTTCAAGACATGTTCAGACAAAAATCCTGTCTTAAACCCCCTGGAGCCAGCATGACCCTGCAAGCAGTTCCTGTAGCTCTCTGTATCTCCCCGTCATCACTCTGCCCTCAACACCTCCCAAACCCAGGCACTGAGAGAGAGAAACCTGCAATGCAGACAGGAAGGAGACCTCTCTCCACAGGGTTAGCAAAACCCCAATGATTTAACACCAGCTTCCCAACAAGCTGGGGTGGGAGGGTGCCAAATCAAGACCAAATGCACGGTGATTAAATTCTCCTCGTTGTAGAAGTGTCAGATATCTCAAGATGGATTAGTGGAACAAAAATGCGGGGGAGGAAAAGCTGAGGAGGGTACATGAGAAAGCTTTTGATTTAAGCCAGGTATTGAGAGCAAAATCCTTTAAATGGACTAATACTTTTAAAAAAATTAGTGAAGCAATAGACACGATGTCATACAACTCCAAACATAATGAACTTGAATCTAACAGGTGGTCCCAGTTAAACTAAAAGCTGTCTCAGGTACATCACAAGCCAGGCTGACTGTGCAGAGCAGTTGGTGGGAAAAGTAATCATCCTGACTGGCCTAAAGTTCAAATTTCCTTGAACCTTCCAGTCTGCCAGTTCACCCACATTCTCTGAGGTACATTATCTCTGCCTGCAGGGTTCACTCCAGCCTTTTATTGTTGTCTTATCTCCAGCCTCTTCCTGCCCCAGCTTCAAAAAGAACATTGAGCATCACAGAACAATATGAATGAACTAAAATAAA